>QKWP01000319.1:104482-149361 GCA_003550325.1 Gigaspora rosea
TTTTTTTTTTTTTTTTTACTTGGTGATCCAGGTTGAAATTTTTGTGACAGGTCAAAACACTATACACCATAGATTCCCCAAAATAAGCAACTCTCTAAAATAAGCAACCCTGTTTTTTTCAAAAATCTCAAAAAACATGTTAGCAGTTGCTACATATAAAACTTTTTTTTACTAAATAAACTTCAAAAGCTTGATTAAGTAAAGTTGTTCAGCGCATAAAAATATACTTATAGTAAAAATTTGGTGTTATTTGGACAACTTTTTATTAGTATGTTTTTCAATTGTTTCAAAAAACTCAATATTTCGAAAATAAGCAATCTCTCATTTTTTTGTGTAATTTTTTGGCCAAAAAAGGTTGCTTATTTTCAGGAATATATGGTAATCGTTAAAGATCTGTTAATCATTATATATCATTTCAAATGATTATGATTATAATTGATTTATAGATATATAACAATTTAAAAAAATGATATAGACCTCCGGGTTGATAGCATAGTGGTTATGCTTCGAGATTGCAAATTGCAAGGTTGCCGGTTTAATTCTGCTTTGTGGTAATTTGGATTTGATAGTCAGAGCCCTAATTTGAAATAACTGAAGTTACAAGATGTAATGTGAGGCCCAAGTCTGAATCATAAGATACTGTATAAACTTGTGGCGCTGCTTTTCGGTTATAGACAGGATGGTAATACCAATGGAGAAGAAGGTAGAAAGTTACCAGTTTCCGAGTGGGGGTCGAATAATAAGCTGGTGCCCTTAGCCATGGGCAAGTAAAGCTGTCGGGATCATTGTACTAGCTACGAAGACAAATATCAGAAACTAAAACACTGTGGGAGAAGAAACCCGGTACATTGTAAAAGGACCCGAATAATCTATGTGAGGTCATAGTTGAAAAATAGCTAATGGAGGACCATTTTTCAAAAAAGATTATATTTGAAAAGTAGGTATTGAAGAAAAAGGTTATATTTGAAACCTGCTAAATGGCAAAATAGGTACATTTTAAAGAATGCTAATAGGGGTAATTTTTATAAATGTTATATTTGAAATGTGCTAATGAAAAATCCGGGCTATAATAGTAATCCGGCAGGTAAAAAGGAGAGAGGAGTAAAAGAGAGAGAGGGGTAAGAGAGAGAGAAAGGTAAAAAAAGGAGAAAGGGGTAAAAGGGAGAGAGGGTCAAAACGGGCTTAGTTTAGTTTTTTTTTAGGGAACGTTGTATTTTAAAAAAAGTTAAAAATGGGTGAAAGTTTGATCTAATGTGTAAAATGTAAATTATATATACCAAACCAAAAGCGCTAACCAAAAAAATTTTTACTATGATGCTCAAATATAACCTCCCATAGATTATTCGGGGTCCTATTGTAGAGGTTTAATAGTAATGCCCTGACCCTAAGTGTTGGCCACAGTAAAATGCATAATGCACTGATATCCCACCAGGCATTAAGGATACAGCAGAAGGAAAAAATATATATATATATAAAATGATATATATCAATTATAAATATATATTAATTTTTAACCAGTTATTCGATATATATAGTTATTTTTTAATCGATATAAAACGATTAGCTGTTATATATTAATTAATATATATATATATAAAATTGCTAATAATGCGTAAACAAACAAACAAACCAAACAAAAAAAAAAATCAACATTATACTAAAGTAGCATGTAAACCAAACAAAACATTACTAAAATAGTTAGCCGAAATGCAAACAAGTCAAAACAAGTATCAACAATAGATAAGCCATCTATTTTATAAGTAAGTAAACAAATATAACAGACTAAGCCATATTATATCTAATAATAGAATAGACTAAAAAGTGCATTGAAAATCATGGAACATCTAAACAAGTACAAAAGACTTAATTAGCAAACAAGATGGAGATATTATAATGGAACTAAAAGAGGCAGAACCTTATCTTTTAAATCAAGATAAAGATATAGCAAATTTTTTGGAAATCATCATAACTGAAACAGTTTGTGTAATTAGATCGACACTAGAGGTACCATATATTCCCGAAAATAAGCTACCTTTTTTTGGTCGATTTTTAATAAAAAAATGAAGGGTAACTTATTTTTGGGTGTTATGACTTTTTAAGAAACTTGCGCATAATAAATAAGTAGCTTATTTTCAGGTTATAAACCCAGAATTATAAATTTATATGTATTTTTTTGTCCACTTGGGTTTATAACCCGAACCTATTCTTCAAAAGTGGGAAGTTAAGATAAAACTAAAAAATCTAAGTAGGAAGACAATTTAGATATATATTTTAATTAATAATCTGCCATTTAACTGAAGAGTGATTATAATATAATATGATGCAGGTCATATATAAAAATCATTATAGGTGAAATGTGGTATGCTTCTATCTAAAAATTTTTCTTACTAAGTTAATAGCACATTTCTACTGATTAAAAGTTGTAAAGCACATTTAATAGTAGTTAAATTATTCAAATCAGCTCAGTAGATAGTAAAATATCGTCAAAAAATGATTGGCTAACTATGTAAAATTTTTATTGGCCGGAGCGTAGCGACGGACCCTAAGTTTCTATGTGAAGTGATACAAAAATTACCTTCCTGATGTGCTTCAATTGTAAAAATCTTGACAAATTTTACTTTTTTGATATACTTGCATATATATGATGTAAATCTTATCAGAAATGGAATTTGGAAATTTTTTGTCTGTCCCCACACGTGTCTATATTTGTGCTTTTAATGTTACCTACATATGCATATTAACACGTTCGTGTAATATGATGAACATCATATGATGAGCTCCAGACATATAATGCTACGCATTAGCCTAGTGTAAACAAATTATTTACACAAAGATTTTATATATTTAGACAATTGTTTTTGATGATATTTTGCCATTTACTGGGCTAATTTGGATCATCTAACTACTGTTAGATGTGTCTTGATGAGCTCTACAATTTTTAATTAATGGACATGTACTATTAACTTAGTAAGAAAAAATTTTTTAAATGAAAGCATACCACATTTCGCCTATAGGGATTTTTATATATAATTTGCATTATGTTACACTATGATTACTTTCCAGTTGACTAGCAAATTATTAATTAAGAAGGTGATGAAAGTAGAAATGACAAGTTGGATAGAGAAGAGAAAGTTCTCAGATTGAAATCAAAATAAGCAGTAGTCTTAATGGGCAGCAATCACTACTCGATAAAGCAATCAAACTAATATTTCTTATCTAAAGATTAGGCAGTATAATAGAGAAATTTTGCTATAGCAAGTTATATTTCATCAGGAAAATTTTTTAGGTGCAGATCTGCGCAGATTTTTAAAACCCGATAGTAATCAAAAATCTGCAAAAATCTGCGCCCCTACACAAATAAATGGAGAAAAATTTTTAACAAATTCTGTGCAGATTTTAGAAATATATAAATCTGCACAGAATTTTATTAATTAAATAATAAAAAGCATAATAGCCCGAATTAAGTTTAAATTTAAAATTACTCCAGGGTAAATTCACCAATTAAAAGCAAATAAAATTATAAAAAACATTTATTTATTTATATTTATTATTTATATATTTTTATTTAACATATTTTTATTTCATATTTATATATATAATATCATAGATATCTTATACTAATCACATGTTACCCTAACCCTTTAGCTCTTACACTAATCTGCGCTACTCTAACCCCTTACACTAATTTTGTGCTACTCTAACTCTAATCTCTTTAGCTCTTACGCTAATCCCACCCTATCCTAACCCTAACCTATATACTATTCTTATCCTTTGCTATCATAACCTCATAACCTTTTTCTAACCCTACTCTATTCCTAGTATTAGCTCTAAGAATCATCACGAAGATATTAGGAAATAACACTAACCAGTAAAAGTAAAAACACCAGCTATTGGCCGCAGATAAGTATTTAGATTTACTTAGATATATGTCTGAGTTTTTATTCTTAGCATTAGATTTAAAAAAATGAAATTTCTTTCAGTATTGTAAAAAGTTTCTATTAAATTTAATAAAAATAAAAGCAAGATCTCACCTTAATATTTAAAAAAAAAAAAAAAAACACTAGCTACAACCAGTGTTTAAAATTCAAATTTGATTTTATGTTCTCAAAAAAACATTTTTTAAAATTTTAATGTTCTCAAAAATTTTTTAATGTTCTCAGTATTAGAAAATCAAAAATTTTTTAATATTAAAAAATTTTATTAAATGTTTTCAAATAGAGAACATTTTTCAATAATTCATGTTCTCTGAGAACACTGAGAACATCGAATTTTAAACACTGGCTATAACAGACCAAGCCCCATCCAAAGCCCATAATTCGAACCATGATTTGATATAGTGATCAAGTCCGTGATCTTAGAATTTCGCCAACGCATAAATTATGAAGTTACCAAATCACAAGAATAATGCAAGGAATTAGCGCATAAATTTGATAATTAAAAGAGTATAAATAATATAGAACTGCAAAACCCACAACAAAGGAAACAATAGTTCAACTACATACCTGAAACCGAAAAGCAACGAAGTTTACACTGACTTCAACAACAATAGAGACAATAGACTACCTACTTGTAAGAAAAAAAATAAATGGTAGTCAAGTGTAAATCAAAGGGGAACTAAATGGACAAAACTAGCTATTTTTTCTAAAAAAAAGACTCTTTCCCGTACATCTGTAAATCCTAAGTAAACAAAAACAGTATAGTAGAAAAAGAGGAAAATTTGAACGAAAACGTATTAAACATATATTTTATTAACTAAATAATTAATTAACAACAACCAAGAAGAACTTTAGTTCAGTAAACAAACTGAGTAAGAAGAGGAAGGGAACGACTATAACTAAAGGGTCTTTAATAACAACAAACGAAAAAAAGGGCCTTTGGCCCTTTCAAAGTTTCGAACTTGATATGGATTCAGTAGATGAGTTTGAGGCAGTTCAGAATAGCTGTAATGAAAGACTAAGTAAACAAGGTGAAGGAAACGTCGTAAAGAAAATAAAGAGTTCTCATGGAGGAATAGAAGACGATAGTATGGAAAATGGACAAAGAGACTCAAACATGCAAATTGATGAAATGATATCATCACAACAAACGACATCAGTAGCTCAGCTGCCAACAACAAATGTCCAAATCCGGGATATGACGTCATCAAGTTTTCAGTTAACCACAACAAACGATCAAATCGGGTGGGATACGTTATCAACAATTAACGTTCTGGAAATT
The DNA here is from genome assembly GCA_003550325.1 of Gigaspora rosea. NCBI lineage: Eukaryota > Fungi > Glomeromycota > Glomeromycetes > Diversisporales > Gigasporaceae > Gigaspora > Gigaspora rosea. Next base: position 109,700 of record QKWP01000319.1, read on the forward strand.
TCAACAAATAAACAACAAATTTTGTCACATGATGAGTGTAATGATAACAAAGAAATGGTTAACAGTATGGATGTAGAAGAGGAAATACAACAAAAAGAAATTGTTATTGAAATGGTAGATAAAACTCAGCAAGAAAAGAAACAACAATCACTCTTATACAGTACGGTAGTAACAGGAAGAAAAAACTTGGACAAGCAACAATTAGAAGAAAGACGAAATAAAAGTAGAGATCTAAAAAACAAAGTTTGGAGGGCAAAGAGTAAAGAGATCAAAGAGGGTTTTAATATTAATGAATGAAGTATAGACAAGATAATTGAAGCTTTCAAATCACAAGAGTCAATTCTGAGTTTTGTGAAACACAAGTTAGAAACAAAAGCAACGAATATAGAAATACCATCAGGCATTGGGATCAAGCTAAAATATCAGGATAGGGCTTTCTTTAGATGTTTTACAAATAGACACGAGGCACGTCCTGCACATCAAAACGAATTTATGCACCTACTAGGGAGAGCTACGGACAGATACAAACAAGCCTATGGAGCATATGTCATTAACAAGAAAAATAAAAATCAGATCTATGATAAATTGAGAAGAAATTGGGAATCGATTTTCTAACTAATACTAATTTCATTGTGTTGGATGCTTTTGAAATAACGCAACTAATATTCTTCGTGGCGGGTTTTGCAAAATTACAGAATGATTTAAAATTCGACGAGTTGAAAAAGAGAATAAATGAGTTAAAGAGTGATGTATTGATCCAATTACCCGAACATTATGATATGATTCCGAAAGAGATTAGAGAAGCTTTAGAATACACTTTACCAATTCGGGACAGAAGATTTACGGGTGAAATTGTAGTTGGCCTAAGAGCAATATATAAATTTGAATGATTACCGGACATTTATATAGAAGATTCAAGATTACCAATCCCGAGTCATCCAAGTGAACTTAGAGAGCAATTTAAAAAATTTTTTCCTGTAACGGATAGAGCTGATTTAAAAAAGGTTAAGGATTGGAAAGAGGAATTAAGAAAGTTTTATATTTTCTCTCAATTACCAGAATCATTCTTTGACTTACCACCAAAGAAATTGGAGTTGCCTCTGACTTATCAGGAATTTACACCGAGCCTGAGAAGAATGTTTTCTTTTTGCCCTAAAGATAGTGAAGATTTTAAAGAACATGTGAACAAACTGAGAAAAGTTTACGCATTCAAATATCTCCCAAATAATTATGTGTTTAATAAGAAGAGACTACCTGAGAATCCAAGGGATTTGAAAATTAATGTTAAGGAGGGTTTCCCGATAAAAAGCAGAACTAAGGCATTAAATTTTATAAAATCAATCCCGAGTTATTATAGAATACCAAACCTAATACCGGCAAAATATATTGAGGTCAACTATACACAGCTAGAAGACCTGCCTGAAGAGTGGAAGGAAGTGAAGAAGGTGAATCTAACAATCCCAATCACAAGCACGAAAGAATTAAGAATAGCAGTTCAGACTTTAAGAGAACACTATTTCTTTCATAAAATACCTGAAAATTGGATCTTTATTCAAGATAAAGATGATAAAAATAAAGCGAATTAGGAGACAAACGGCTTCCAGAGCGATCTTGAGAAGCTAAATAAAGATTTAAAACAAAATGAACCAGAGCACCAATGGTCTTTTCCAATAACCTCACAAGAAAAAGTACCTGAAGCGCTGAATTATCTAAGGGAAAGATATTCATTGAGTACTATACCTGTTTGTGATTTGTTGTTCCTCGAATATATCCCACTTTGGTTCAGGTAGTTCCTCTGTGTCAAAAATCCACTTAATCATGATGAACAACAATAACGATAATACATTAGAAACTAAGATGCAAGTCAAGAAAAAAGAAAAAACAACTAACAACGAAGAAACGAAAAAAGTTGAAAAAAACAAAGATAAAAGCGAAAGAAAGAATAGAATTTTTGTCAATCTCAACATTAAATGTGCAAGGCTTGAATGTGCCATTAAAGAGACAATTAATTTTTGAATATTTGGACAGGGAAGATATAGATATTGTGAGTATAACAGAGACCAAACTGGCACAAAAGGAAGATTTGAAAAGATTATTACTCAATTAGTACTATTATGTATACATGGCAGCGACTCCAGAAAATTTAGGTTTAAAAAGGAAATTGGCAATGGGAACTGCATTACTTATCAAACCTCATCTTAGACATTACATACACAACATCGAGAGCTACTTAGGAACAGTGATTATGATAGATTTCTTCCTGCCTGGAAACCTGAGAACAAGAGTAATATCGCTATACCTACCATCAGACAAAACTGAAATATCTCTTAAAATACAAGAAAAAATAAAGAAATGGATATCAGACACTAATAAGAAAATCATGAAGTTAATAGTAATAGGAGATTTCAATAATAACACGGCAAGGGCAGACAGTAAAAGAAAGACGCCGATTTTTAAGATTATAAGTATGAGTAGGATGTTAAGCTTATTACATAGATGTAAATAAAATCCAGGACTATACATGGAAAAGAGATCAAATGGAGTCACAGATTGACGATATATGGACATCGGAGGAGATAGGCCTAGATATGTTCTATCCGATAATAGAAGAAGTGGAGCCTTCTGGAAGTGATCATAGGATGATAAAAGTACAATGGAAGCTAAAGAGGAAGTTTGAAGCGATAAGAAGAAATAAAAAATCCAGAAGAGTTTTTAAGTATAGTGAAATGGATGAGAACAAATGGGAAGATTTCAGAGTTGAAGTAAAACGGAAAATTGAAGCATTAGAAATAAAAAAGATAACGGATGAAGCCTCTCTAAATAAAGCATGGCACAAATTATATATTGCTATAAAACACTCAGCTGACAAACATATTAAGTGGTTAAAGATATATAATAATTACTTCGGGGCGAGAACAAAGAAGGCATCGGAGTTACATCAAGGATTAGTCAAGATAAATAAACTTATAAGAAGCTTGAAAGAAATAAAATCACATTCACCATTTTCCTACGAAGAAGTAACAAAAAGACTCAACAAGAAAATAAGCTCTCTGACAATGAAATTGGGAATAGAAAGTATAAATATCAAAGAACAAGATTTATGGAACGAAAACTTTAAACAACTAGTAGAAAGTTTGATAGAGTTGAGAAAATCTATACATGTAACGAGACAAATAGAAAATAATAGTGAAATAAGAGAGGAAATTAGCTTAGCAGTAGAAAGGAGGCAAAATAACTTCCAAACTAACACTAAAAGAATGATAGATAGCATCTTAAAAAGGAAAAGAAATAGAGTCACATTTGACAATATAATAAAGGTGGATGAAATAATTACAGACGAGAAAGGGATTAAAGAAGAAGTCGTAAAATATTTTAAAAATTGGACTAAACTTAATTCAACGGATGAAGAGTACTAGAAAGTGTGGGAAAAGGAATACGATTCAGTTACGTCGATAGCACAAGAAGATTACGAGGGATTAATTGCAACAATAGAATCGGAAGAATTAGAGAACTTAATAAGTGAAGTACCAAACAGAAAAGCTACAGGAGAATCAGGAATATCGAATGAGATGATTAAGAAACTGTCTCTAGAAGCAAAAAAGATCTTTCTGGAAATATGTAATTTTTGTTTGACTAAAGAAATAGTTCCAAAGATGTAGCGGCAAGGAGTGGTATATCCTATCCCAAAGAAGAAAGATTTCGAGGGTGATTTAACACAAACTAGACCAATCACGCTGATAGAACACTCAAGAAAAATCTTTATGAAAATACTAACAAAAAGATTAAACAAGATTTTAGAACAGAAGAAAGTACTTAACATAAGAAATAACTCAGCTATACCAAATACATCAACTACAGGACCAATTCAATGGTTAACGAACATACAAGAATATGCGTGGCTAAAGGAGAAGGACTACTGGCTTGTCTCACAGGATATGTCAAAAGCGTACGACTCAGTACATCTACCACTTTTATGAAAGGCCTTATGAAGAATAAATATACCAGAAAAATTCATAAACTTAACAAAGAATTTAATAGAAAAAAGAAAAAACAAGGTTCTAACAAATCTCGGACAAACCAAAGCATACGAAGTAGAAGATGGTTTAGACCAAGGAGGGACGATGTCACTGATATTTTGGAGAATATAGTACGATCTGCTAATAATGAAAATAGATAGAGATTTTGAAGGATTTTTAATGTCTGTCAAAACACCTACAGAAGGCAAATACAAAACCAACTTATCCGTAATGGCATATATGGACGATTCACTATGGATGGCTGAATCAAAAATTCAATTAGAAGAAATTTTAAAGACCGCATCAAGTTTTTATAAAATGACAGGAATAAATGTTAATACGAGTAAATCGATCTTCTTAATGAACGCAAAAGGTGCTACTTCAATGCTTTTTGAAAATCAAATATTAGAAAGAAGACAGCAAGACAAACCTTTTAGGTACCTAGGATGTTGGTTCAAAAAAAAGAAGAATCAAGACAAAATTAACAAGAAAATAAAGGAAGAAGCGGAAGAAGCTATAGACAGGCTTAACAAAAGTAGAATCACAGAAAAACAGTACATATACATAGTCAATAGTGTGATATTAACAAGAATAGCATATAGGTGTCAAAATACGTATATTAAAGAATCTATGTGTGAGATTATAGATAAGAAAATCATGAAAGAGGTAAAACAAAAAGCAAGAATCGCAAGAACAGCACCTAACACACTATTGTGGTACTATAACATTTACGGCATGAATAAAACGAAGGACATACAACGCTTACAACATGTAAACCAACTATAGAAAGATATAAATAATTCGAATTGGGACGAAACACCAGCTTTTATTATTTACAAGAACTACAAAACGCGGCCAATACAAACACATCTATATTGGAAGAGGAATCAGTTTTCCCTAAAGAAGTGAATTTTTCTAGAACCGCAGCAATAATAAAAGGAATGCACGAAACTGAAATAAAATTAGTAAACAAGGCAAAGTATGGCCACAACCACTAAAAGAAAAAGGAACATCGATTAACTACATTCCAAAAAAAATGGAAAAAAGAAATGACATCAAAACAAGCATGAACAAGCATGGGCTAAAATATATAGAACAATTATTAGATGGAGAGTGCAAAAATTTCGTAACATGGAAAGGGCTAGCACATAACTTGGGAAAAATAATAAAGGGTAAAAAACCGAGATGGTTTGAAACAATATGTACACTAATCACAAATAATGAAAACCCATAACTGAAACTAATAGTACCAAACCCATTTACAATAAGATGCATAACCAACGAAATTTGAAAGGATAATAAATGGGTAACTAATGGTGTAGGACTTATAGGAAAAGTAAGAAAAGTAGAAGACAACTTGGTAACAATGAGGCATTGATATATTGATGGAAATAAAATAACAAGAGCATGTAACGGATGCGACGAGCATATATTAACAAGAACAAATGCAGGAATAATAAAGATACATACACGTTACCTATTAGGAATCATAGTAAACGGCAAAAAAGAGATATATAGTAACATTCAAGATATAATGAAAACCTTTAAAATAAAGAAAGAAGAAACAAGTATAATACCGAGAGAACCTTTTATAGGAAAAAAACTTTTAACTTCTTGGAATCTGAAGAAAATATTCACGAACATTGGAGATAAAATATGGAAAATGATCGAAAAGTCTGGCCTAGGAACAGAAGAAGAATACGAAATCGTTAAGAAAAAGAAGAATGAGAACAAAACTGAAGATATAGCGATACTGATACAGATGAAATCCAGTCAAGAAACGATTGAACTAAAAGTAGAAAGTTGGCCCACGAAGATAAAGACGGCCTTAACTGGAATAGTACTAACTCTGGTACTAAGTAAAGACAAAGAAGAAGTCAAGATTAAAACCAATATAAAGGGCCCTAAAGAGGAGGTAGAAAGAAAAGTTATATGAGCAAAAGAAAACTTTAAGTTGAAAGAAAATTTAGATCAATTCATGGAAATAATAAGAAGAATAATAATAATGAAAAGATTGAGAATTACTATCGTATATGAAGAGAAGATAAGCAGAAACGAAATAACAAGAAGATGGATAACGAACATTGTAGGAGAAAAGATAATAACAAATATGTATCTAATAAAATTTGAAGGAAAACCTGTTTATTGGAACCTGAGAAGATTTATGAAACAATTAATCAAAGAAAAAATAATTTCGGAATGGAGTAGTCAAAACAGAATTGAAAATTTAAAGAAGAAGACAGAAATAGATTGGAAAATAATATATAATAGCTTAAATATTGAGAGTAGACTATTAGCAAGATACATATTGACTAAAACCTCAATAATGAAATCGTTCAAGGTAAAAATAATGATAAATGAACTTCCAACGTTACTAAATATGTATTACAGGGATACCAAAAAAGAGAAAGACCCAACGTGCCCAAGATGCGAAAAGGAATATGAAAACCAAACACACTGGATGTGGTGCAAAGAAAATACATATACAATAAAACAAGCGATTACAGAAGTTTACGAAGAATCTAAAAAAGGGAAGAAAGTACCAGAAAAATTTCGAGAAGAAGAAACAAAAAAATATATTGAATGGTTAAAAAAAACAGAAGTCCCCCGTGTATTATACCAAAAGAAAACATCATACCTGGAAGTAAAAACGGAAAAAAGAATTACAAAAAAGATTTTACGAATGATCTTATAGAAAAAATCTACGAAAAAATATGGATAATCAGTAGAGAAGTAATCAACAACTCTCAAGAAGAAAAAGATAAGAACGTTATAAAAGACAATATACTGATAGAACCAATACACGGAAAAGAAACCAATGGAAACGCTTCGAGAAAATATACGAAATGGAAGAAACTTTTCATAGAGTACAACGAGAAGGTTGATACAATAGAAGACTTCGACTGAGTAGGTTCATAACCTGTCTTAGCAAAGCTCAAGTTGGGAGTAAAGTAGCTCTAGTCTCTTTTTCCTTAATATAGTAATTATAAAAACATGTAATATGAATTTATAAATTATTAATAAAATTGGAAAAGGGAATGAACCTCGCTTTTAAAAAAAAAATAAAAATAAATGGACAAAACCGCAAAACCAACAGCGAAGAAAAACAAAAATGAAAGCAAAATCTAATGACAATTCAACTATATACCTGATCTAAAATACAAAAGTTACAAACTCCAACAACGAATTTCTACTGACTCCAATGACGAAAGGTTCAACTACATGCCTGAAAGAAATAAATACAAATTGAAGAGACCGAAAGACGGAAGTATATAATCCGGTGACAATTTAACTCCATACCCAAAACCGAATTTACATCGACTCCAATGACGAAGACTCAACTGCATATCTAAAGAAAAAAAAAAAACTTTAGTCAAGTGAAACCAAAAGAAAGACAAAATCACTTACTCTAACGAAGATCAATAAACATACCTAAGAGAAAAAAAAGTGGTCGAGCGCAAGTCTAGAGACCGAAAGAACGGAAGCCAACAAACTCTAACAATGAAATTCACATCGACTTCAAAATGAAAGCTTAACCACATACCTAGAAAAAAAGACATTAGTCAAGTACAAGCAAAAAGAGATCAAACAATCCAATAACAATCCAACTATTTACCTGAAACCGAAAGGATGAATGCCACAAACTCTAACAGAGAAATTTACAACAACTCCAATGAAGATTCAACAGCATACCTGGAAAAATGTTAGTGCAAACAAATAAATAAATTAGAAAAAAAAGAAATAACTTAAATCGAAAAAAAATGATAATGATAATCAAAATTAACTGTATAACGATAAATACTAAAATAAATAAATAAAGTTAAAGAAAAAAAAATAAAAATAAAAAACAAAAAAAAATTGAAAAAATGAAAGAAAACAAAAAAAATAAAAAATAAAAGAATAAAAAACAAAAAAAATAAACAAATAAAAGAAACAAAAAAAAATAAAAAAACAATAATATATAAATAAATAAAGATATTATTATCATATAGCTTAAATTGCGAAGGTCTTTATATTTAAAAATCTGTACAGATTTTTATTTAACTTTAAATAAAAAACTGCGAAGATTTTTAAAAAATCAGAACTTCGCAGTTTTTTTATTAGTGATTTGCGAAGATTTTTAAAAACCAGAACTTCGCAGTTTTTTTATTAGTGATTTGCGAAGATTTGATAATTTTAATAATCTTCGCAGATCATAATCTAATTATTTTCCCGATGTTAGGTATCTCTAATGACAACTGGGCGGGTTGCACTTTAATAAGTAGCCAATCTAGAGTAGACAGAATATAATATATTGTAAATACAGAATATAAACAAATAAAGTTGCGGCAGAACTGCCAAAGTTAAAAAAAAAAAATAATAATGCCAATTCAACTTTTTCTAATAATTCCTTATACAAATTTTTCAAGAATACTAATCTATAAAAACTTTATATAGTTAACATACCATATATTCCCGAAAATATGCTATCTTTTTTGGGCCAAAAATTACATAAAAAACATGGGTGGCTTATTTTCAGCATATAGGCATTTTTGAAAAATTGAAAAACATACTAATAAAAAGTTGTCCAAATAACACCAATTTTCAATATAGGTATATTTTGATGCACTGAACAACTTTATTTAATCGAACTTTTGAAGTTTACTTAGTAAAAAATAGTTTTATATATGTAGTAACTGCTAATGCGTTTTTTGAGATTTTTGAAAAAAAGCAGGGGGTAGCATATTTTCGGAGTAGCATATTTTCAGAAATATACGATATCTATATATAACAAACTTCACCAAGTTGTTATTAGGTACAAAGTCCATTCACTAGATGTTCTGCATCTGAAATAGAGATAAAAAAGATATACAGACTTTTAAATGAAGCACCTTGACTAGAGTTTTGCAATTTGATTTGATTTAATTTGATTTGATTAAATATTTGATCTCAAATCAATTCAAATATAGAAATTTCAAATCAAATCATTAAATTCAAATCAAGAGCTTATTCAATTTGATCAAATTCAAATATGTTTAATATTCGATTTAATTCAACTTTGAGGAACCCTAATCTTGACAAGCTTTGGTACTATCAAGCAAAGATATAGTAGAGAGACTCTGGTGCTTTGTCAAGTTTTATGAATATGAAAATAGAAGTAAAGGCTTGGTTAGATATATTATTCTATATAGCGTAACTTTTTCAAACTTTTTTAGATTTGGTACTTTTTTTCTGTACTCTTTTAGTCTTTTTAAAATTTTAAAAAAAGTGGGCATTTTGTTTAAAAGATCAGCAGTGTTTACTTTTTTCAAATTGGGAATACACCTTTTGAATTGGAATCAATGTCACAAGTAAGGTCCATTTCTGTATATATGATAAACAAAAAGAACATGTCAAAGATTGGAAGGGATGATATAATGAAATTTCTATTCTTTTAGATATATAGATTTTTTTTCTTTTAATGTACATATAGTATTTGTTTTTTTCTGTTAATAATCCTGTCTTGATTAATTATTGAATACAGTATACACCTATAGATTTTTGCCTGCAATCCTCTAATTTACATAATCAAGACCTGTTCAGTTACCGAAGTATCTATCTATTATTATTGCAACAACTATTTATCTTATCAGAAGAGCTACCAAATTTTTGAAAGTACAATACTATTTCTAGTTCTCTGATTGTTAAATTGTTAACCTATTAAGATTACTAACTTTTTCTTAATCTTTTCTATATAGCCTTTAAAATAAGAAGCATTTAAATCCATATTACAAAGAACAACAAGTACTATATGAAAAAAAATATATATAAAAAAAAGGGAAGGAATCTTACTAACCAATAGCAGACAGATATAACATGAGAAAAGATAGAAAAAACAAAAAAAAATAAAGTAAAATTGAAAAAGAACAAACTATTGTTTTTAAAAATTATATAATACTCTTAAATCTTGCTTTATTCTAAATTTAGTCTGTATTACATTTATTATTATCTTCAGGGTAGAGTTAGTTCTACAAGAATTTTCTGAGAAGGTCTTCAAATGATTAATGCCAGCCTGTACATAGTATTTGGTATAAGGCATTTTTTTGTACAATACTGTATAATTTTTATAGTTTTGCACAAATATTAATAGTACTATTATGTTTTTCTTTCTACAGTCAGACCTCCATAAATGCAACCTTCATAAATGCAATATCTCTCTAAATACATGTTTTTTTTCGCAAGATGTTATTAGTGATAAATGCATGTTCTATATTCTGTAAATGCACATTTTTTTGAATAACATTTTATATCACACTAACCTCTATAAATGCACGTAGCCAATTAAATTTTAGTATTTAAGATAGGTTATACAGTTTTGAGTAGAAGTTATACAAACTTAAAGATTTAATTTTTAAAGCTGCAATTTAATTGGCTCTCTTTAAATGCAAACCTCCCTAAATGCATGTTGTAGACTTGTCCCTACGAGTTGCATTTATGGAGGGTTGACTGTATTTGTTTTTTTTTCTTTCTTTTCATTTTTATATTTTTGTTGTATTTGGTTTTTTGTTTAGATAGTAGTTGATATCCCCTATTTTATTCTTTCCTTTATATGTTTTTTTTTTACTTGTAGTTTTTCTTTTAGTAGGCCTTTTCTATTAGAGAAGTTAGAAGAAAAAAGTTTTCAATCTTGATATGGTGAGCATGTACTAGCTAGTGATAGGAGAAAACAAATTCTCAGTAAGTTGAGAATTTGAATTGAGGCAGAAAATTTGCTAGACAGATTGCATTTGAATAAAATCAGGTAAGCTTTTTGTTATAGTAAAATATAATATATATATAAATGCAGTTTCATATATAAAGTTTACAGATACAGAAGGCAGGATTGCTAAATTAAAAAATAATTTTAGCCAAGAGAAGTAGCCTTTTAGTAGCAAAATATTAGCCAATAAATGTCCCTCTCTTTATAATTAAATAAGAAAAAAAATATCCTAATGTTTTTACAAAAGCATGCTATAGTCAAACCACTATAAATACAACTTGTAGGAACAAGTCTACAATGTGCATTTAGGGAGGTTTGCATTTAGAGAGAGCCAATTAAATTGCAGCTTTAAAAATTAGATCATCAAGTTTGTGTAATTTCTACAGTACTAAAACTATATAATCTATTTTAAATACTAAAATTTGATTGGTTACGTACATTTAGGGAGATTAGTATGATATAAAAAGTTATTTAAGAAAACATGCATTTACAGAATATAGAATGTGCATTTAGTACTAATAATATCTTATGAACAAGAAAAAAAATATACATTTGGAGAGATATTGCATTTATGGAGGTTGCATTTATAGAGGTCTAACTGTATTATTTTAACCATAGTAAAAATGAGAAATGTTATTGAACAATTGGATATTTGTTTAAAAAAATTAAAAAATGTTATCTCTATTTTTAAAGTAAAAATTTCTTGTGCAATAGTTATTTTTACTTTTAATAACAGTACAAATTATATAGCATTTGCAGAAAATATTCTTATAGTACAAAGAATGAATAAAGATTCCAAAAAGAAGCAAAGTATATTAAGACTAACAACTTTTATTGATATTAATAGCCAAGTAAAAATGCAAGAAATGGTATTTAAGCAGGATTATTCTGAGCTCAATATTCAAAAGAAATTAAATATATATTAGAAAAAAGAGAACTTTTAAAAATAAATTAAATTTAGACTATTTAATATATAAACAAAAGATGAATTCGGGTCAAGTTGGTTGTTGATTGAAAAAATTATAGTCTTTTAACTGAACTTAGTTACTTAGAAGTTTGCTATTGTAGAATTAATTAAAAATGCCAGCTATATTTGTATTTTTTATTTGAAGTTTCATTGTAAACTTAATTTTATTGAAATGTATTAGAAGTAGCTAAAAAATATGTATATACTTGCTGGCAAAACTCGGACAAATCCCAAACCCCTAAAAAGTAATTGCTGTTTGTAAAAAATTAAATCAAACAAATAATTCTAAAATTTTATAAATATATCATTTATAGTTATAACAAACCCAAAGAGTCTGGCCAAACTAATAGCTCAAAAATTTTATTAATAATCTTTGTTTAAATAAATCAAGTATATTTTTATAACTATAAATGATAGATATACTTATTTTTAGAATTATTTGTTTGATTTATTTTTTACAAACAACAATTACTTTTTAGGGGTTTGGGGTTTGTTCGGGGTTTGCCAGCAAGTATAAATATAGTGTTGTACCCAGGTAAGTGTCACTTGGGTCACCTGCGGGTAGGGATGTTAAGTGGTTCAGGTGAACCGGGTTCAAACCTGGTTCGAACTAGTTTTTTTAGCAGTTCGTTCAGGGAAAAATTAACTAGTAGTTTCCGAACTAGTTTCATAATCTTAGTTTATAACTTGGTTTATAAATCTAGTTTATAAACTTAATTTATATAACGAGTTTAGAAAACCCGGTTTATGAACTAGTAGTTCAACCTACCCAAGATAATCATTTGTATGATTGTTCTTATTTTTCTATATATATCGATAACATGAAAATAATGCAGATTTCCTGTTTTTACAAGTAAATGTTTGCACATATACTTATTCAGAATTATCATATGATTCATCAAGGCCCCATGGTCATATTGTAAGATACCTGTTCATATAAAAAAAAAACAACTAGTTCATCTGTTGTCTATCAAATTTATTTATTTTTTCCCTACACATTCTAATTTCAATTGTTCTACGGTTAACTGATTAAGAAAAAAAATACTGGGACTATAAAAAAACAAATAAACAATAATATTTATAATGCACTAACCTTATTTAAGATAACTTGTATCACGATTTATGTGCAAGCTTTTTTTGTCTATGTGTTCCACAAATAGACAAACAATATTAAAATATCGTATAACAAAAAAAAATACTAAAATTACTAACCCAAATACTATATAAATAAAATGCACATGTGTTCTTATTACATAAACACAGTATCATACCCGGGCTTTTAATACGTATTTTTCTCTATTTTTTTGAATATTATTCTATACTGTAAATTTTGATATAATTAAGAAAGTAAAAAAATTATTTAAGCATGTTTTTTTTATATTAAAATTAAATAAACTTAGTCCATAAACTCGAGCTTGAACTTAAAGCTAACCCGAAGTTCATGCTTAGAGTTGATGAACTCAAGCTCAAACTCAAGTCTAACTGTTAAAGTTCGACTAAAGTTCATGAACTTCAGTTCAGTTTGTTTTTTCTTTGAACTTCTTGGGACTGAACCAGAACTGGACTGAACAAACCACTTAACATCCCTACCCGCGGGTGGGCGGGTACCGTATATGTCCGAAAATAAGTTACTACCTAAAATAAGCTACCCCCCTGATTTTTTTTAAAAATCTTAAAAAATTCGTTAGCAGTTGCTACATATAAAACTTTTTTTTCTACTAAGTAAACTTCAAAAGGTCGATTAAGTAAACTTGTTCAGCGCATCAAAATACACCTATAGTATAAATTTGGTGTCATTCGGATAACTTTTTATTAGTACGTTTTTCAATTTTTTCAAAAAATGCTATATTTCGAAAATAAGCTACTTTACAATTTTTCGTGTAATTTTTTGGCCAAAAAAAGTAGCTTAATTTCGGACACATACGGTAATCCAGGTTGAATTATGGCCCACCCGAGTGGTCAACTCATGGATTACCCGCGGGTCAGCTGTGGGTCAACCTGTGGGTCACCCAAATGGGTGACCTATATGAGTTGGTTATAATTAGGGATGTTATCCTGCTTGCCAAAACTCAGTTCGACCCTGCTTGGAACTGAACCCAATGGAACATGAGTTTTTGTAGTCACATGATTTTATTATTAAATCATGCTCCAAACGAGTTTGATAAATCGGTTGAGCAATATTGACTGTAATAAAGATTAATAAATTGAATAAAAAATTAATAGCGAGTAAATGCAATAACATTAAATTTTACTTTTTTTTTTTTTTTTAAAATTAGACTGCCCACCTGTGGGGGATTTGTAACAAAATATTTTTATTACCTAGTGTTTACCCAGATAACCTGGGTGGCCCACCCGTGGGTGACCCGTAGCAGAATTTTTTTTATTGCCTAGTGTTCACTCGGGTAACCCAGATGACCCACCTGCAGGTGACTCGAGTTGGGGTTTTCGTGACGGGTCAGAACACTATATAGATATACAAGAAATCATTATGATTATATATGAACAGGCAGCAAGAAACAGTTTCAAGGGCTCTTAATCTAGTAGACATTATTATGTTTAGAAAATTTACTCAAAAATTATAGAAGTATATAGAGTTATACTATGGAAAATTGATAGAAAAATAGCAGAATATGCATAAAAGAAATTTAAATTTTATAAAAGAGATTTTGAAAATAAATTGGCTTTATTTGTACAAAAATAAAGAATATGTTATTAAATAAAGTTAGATAAAATTTGTACTATACAATTAAAAAAAAAAAGAATAAATAAATAATACTTAATGTTTTAAAAAAATATGATTATACTTTACAAAATTGGATAATTCCTATAATTAAATAATTGTAATTGTAATTGCTAAAGCCAGAACCCCAAAATATATATAGACAGATCAGATATTAGTTTGTTTATTTTTGAAGTTTTTTATTTAGATCTTTTTTATTTATAGTAAATTTTTGCAAATCTTTTATTTTTAGTAATTTTATAATAAACCTAACCTATCTATATATATTTTGAAATCCTCTAAACCAGCTAATTTATCATAAATATTGAATCAATATACTCAAATTGGTCAACTTTAGTAATTGATTTTTTTTTTCAGTTACAAGGTGAGATCATGCCTCAGTCTTTTTATTAAGCATAGTCATTATTACAACAGCCAAAATACATTGCATTGGATAACTACAACTACCAAGTACCGAAACTTAGACTATTTTATCTATGACCTAAACCTACCAGAGTATCCTATATATACTCAACCTGGTTTTTGCACCTTACTTGTCCACTCATAGTACCTGTAACTTTAGTAATTGTAATTATAATTATAATTATTTAATCATAATAACAATGGTTACACAATTTTGCAAAGCACAAAAATGCAATAAATAAATTAATATAATTAAAAAACAATTAAGTAGATAAATTGTATAAATTGTTGCAGATTGTATAATTTTGTGATCTTTATAATTAATTTTTTTTGATGATTAAATAATTGTAATTGCGATTACAATTGCTAAAATTAGCTGGCTTTAGCAATTATAATTACAATTACAATTATTTAATTTATAGAGGTTATAAAATTATACAAATTGCAATAAATAATTTAGAAAATACTCAAGTTCACTATGGCAAACTAATCATAGTTAATTAAATTTGCTATAGTAATAGTATTCGAAAATTTTTAAAGCTATGACACTTTTAGGAATTTGGAGTTGGTTTTATTTTTATAAAAAAAATGAATCTGGTTCAAATTATGTTTTGTAATACTAGGTTATGTGACTTGGATTTATTTGAATAAAAATTAATTTTTTTGTGTAATTTGAAACATTTTTAAATTTAAAAAAAAATAGAACAAAATCATGTGATTTCTACTTTTGGGTGTTCTACTGGTGTTCTGAACTATATTTCTAGTGAAAATTTTAGTTTCAACTTTGAATTTTAAAGAATTTTTGTCTAGAGAACTAACTTATCAATAATAGCTTCATCAATCCATTTAAATTCTAAAAAATAAAGTTCTAAAATTAATAAATCATATTTATAATCAGCAGTACTAATTTGGCTTGTAACTATTCGGTGTAGTGTTCTGCACGGATCAGACGGATATCCGAATCCGATCCGAAGTTTCAAATCGGGTCCAAGTATAGATTCGGATTAGTGTTTAAATATACGGATATACACGGATCCGAATCCTGACTGGATCTTTACATATGACAGATCGGATCTTTTCGGATATTTATATGGATCCGAATTCGACAGACCGAATCCGAATCTTGATTTTTGGGATCCGGACGAGTACAGATCCGGATCGGATCCGGATCTCGGATCGGGTCTGCGGAACACTAATTCTGTGTTTCATGATTATTTGCAACTTTTTTTCAACATTTTTAACAACTTGTAATTATCAAGAGACTGGGTAAATTGAGTTTTTAAAGTAAAATAAGACAAATACTATATACATAAAATGAAACAAGATACTAACTTTAAAGGCGTAATTCTTTACAACTTTACTATATTTTTTTACTTTAAATTTAAAAAGTGAAGAGTACTTGTGAAAATAAATTGCTGTACCTTATCATGTGAATGCGATTTCCTTTTGGAAAACCCCTAAAAATAGTATTTGAAGAGGGCCTACTGTTGTAATTTACTATGTAAAATAAGATGATCATATGGATATCGATCACTCAAATTTCATAGTAAAAAATTTACCCACCTGATCTGCGTGACAAATTGTGTGACTGATAGTAACCGGATATCCAATTATTCGGATAAGCGATATCCGGATTGGAACTCTAATTCTAATTAATAATTATTTTTTGTGAAAAACGAATGATACTCATTTACATAATCCAAAGAAAATCATCCCATCATATTTCTAAAAAGTTTTTATATTTTGCTTTATATAAAGCAAAATTCGTAAATTTTTTTCATTGCAAAGGTCAAAGAAACATTAAAATATAAAACCTTAATAATGCATGAGTAATAATCTTCGTATTTATCTAAAAAAAAAAAAAAAAAAAAAAAAAAAAAAAAAAAAAAAAAAAAAAAAAAACAAATGTCAAAGGTTTTGAATTAGATAATTATTACTTATGTTTAAAAAACCGAACTTGAATGTAAATACATATATCTGTATATATTTGAATTAACACAGGGATCCAAATTCTTAATATGGATAACCGTGTATTCGATAACCCGACCCGGACCATTCGGGTCATGCTTTCGGCAATCCGGTTTACGGATTAACCATTAATAAACCGTTAGCTTGTAATTCTGATTGGATAATCGTATGTTCAATATCATGTTACATGGAACATCAATTGACATCAGGTTCACCGTTTTACATTCGGATGGTCCGTTTTAGTTTCGGGTACCCGGTTGGAATAGGTGTTTGACCTGACGGTCACGGTTAGAAATTTTGGAACCTTATTAAACAATTTGAATAAATGAAAGAAAAAAAGAAAAATGTGATTTAGTAAGGTTTATATTAATCAAAAAAAAAAAAAGAACCAATAATTAAGCAAATCAAAATTTAACACGTACCTGATTTTTGTGGCGATGCTAGGTGGGTTCCGTAATGATACTGATCTGCACATCAGACCTTATTATAACTGTAACAGCTATTATTTGGGTATCGCCGATTATCCTAATTTGGCGGTAAATGAGGTTATGATACGATTTCCCGAAAGCTATTTCCCATCACGCAGGTGACAATTTGCTAAAAATATATTGCCACAACTAACAAAATGTTAACCCTAACCCTATGTGATGTCGGGAAAATAGTTTTCGGGAAAGCGGGTTTCGGGAAAGTGAGAATCAAAAACGTGCTTTATGAAAATGTACTGTGAAGAGGAACTGTCTTACTTCAAAATCGATTTACCGACAATTCATTTGGTCTACATCACATTAAATGACAATTTATTAACAATATATAAATGTAACTAATAAGATGCTAACTCTAACTCTAAGTGATGTCGGCTAAATGAATTTTCGATGAAATAACTATCGGTGAAGTGAGGAGCACCGCTCTAAACTATAAATTCCACCCTATAATAAATACACACTCCTTTATAATAAATTCCTAGTTAAATCATAAATATCCGACATCCACAATATCTTGAACCCGAATTAATAAAAACTGACCCGATCCAAAGTTTCAGCTGGAGTTAAACTGTATGCCAACCAGTCGTAACAAACATATTTGGCATATATAATCAGTGCCCGATCAATTTTTTACGAATTGAGTTCGATAGATAGAATGAATGTTGGTTAATCAAATTTATGAGGGATCCGTTCCTTTTGCGTCACTCTAATAATTTATTTAAATAATGTTCATTGCGCGGGCATACGATCATTTAATAACTGGCAGAACTAAATTTAATTATTGCATATAATTAAATAAATTTACAATTATTAAATCACACACATATATAGAAACCAATGTGAAAATTTGATTTTTAGTGGTTATACTTCAGTACTTGATCCGTCTAGGTGTACAGATTTATGCCATCTCCAGCTAGATTATTTTTCAAATTACTATTTAACTTGAAACTAATATGACATCAAGGCATGTATGCAATACATCGATCGTGGGCATAAAGGTGTACACGTAGAACTAGAAAATTCTATACATGGTATACAAAACGTTAATTAATGGTTTCTAAATAAAGATTCAGATAATTTAGTAGCATATTACGTTAGTGGTATATTAACTAAAAAAAGACAAAACTAATATACCTTTATTTCGAATCTCCCTACTGCAAAGATTCGAATTCGAATCCAATCATTGGAGTGTGAGAAATTTAACATCAAAAACAAAGTACTTATTCACGATATAATACGGTATTACAAGTATACAGTACTATACTTTGCAGAGATCGTAACGATATTGTGAACTAAACATTTACTGCAATCAAGTTTAAATTAATTATAAAACGCATCTTAAGGTGTTTTTGCACCTATTACATATATGTTTTTATTATTTTTTTTTATTTTTTTATTTATTTTTTTATTTTTTTTTTAGAATTTTGTTTTTATATGTTTTGTTTATAAAATTTTTTTTCACGTTAGTGTTAGTAGTGTGTTAGTAGTGTGTAGTAGTGTGTTAGTATTTAGTGTTACACTTAATGTTTAGGAAAGAGTTTCGGGTGTGTAGAGCATTTTTACTTAGCTGTTAAAGTACCTACCACTTAAGTACGTATGTACCAATACCATTAGTTTTTGAGATAATATGCTGCCAAGAGAAAACCTGTCATCGGGGGCTTTCAATTATATTTTGTACCGGATAAAATCAGGTTAATTTGGTAGAGATTGAGTCCGGTACAAAATAGTCCGTTGACAGGTTTTCTCTTGGCAGCACTCATATATGCATAGGTGTAAAGCGTTTTGTATAGTAAAAGTGAAAACATATTGTTATCACCAAAAGGATAAATTACTGAATTAAAGTATTTAATATTAAATTTGCCGAATTTTTGATTTGATATAATAATAATTTTTGATTTAATTATTCAACCTTATAGCATTACGTACGTAGTAATTTATAAATATATCTGATATGTACCAACTATATATGGAATAAAATTTAAAATCAATTTCTAAAAAAAATAAATTTAATAAGAATATCAGAAATAAACGAAACGTTGATATTTACTGATCATAGTAAATCATTATGATCATTTATTTTCACGCAATTTTTTGAAAATATTATTAATTAAAGGGAAATCCTATTTTCACCCGGGTGAAAGTCACCCGATATATAATTTCATTATATTATTTATATATATAATACAAACTATATACTACCGGTATATTCTATAACAAACTAAAGATTCTATAGATTGATTAGTTGGTGGATGAATTTTAATTATGATATGTGAATTTATTTTATATCTGATATATAATAAAAATTATACCGGTGTATCGGGTGACTTTCACCCAGGTGAAAATATAAATGATATACTTACTAGTCAATTTAAGGCTAATACAATACAAATATAGTACTGTTTGTTAATCAAACACTAAGACCCTTTGCGTCCTGTCTTACATATAAAATAAATGTAATTTTGTGTTCGAGTCTAGGTTTATCGAATTTATTTATTTAAATCACGTGATAGAATTCTTTATCATATTTGTAATCCAGTAACACGTAGTAATACAGTAATACTGTAGTAATTAGATATTTCCAAAAATAATCATTATATGCTAATAATATATATCTTGCATAATAACTTATTTCCCGAAATGATATAAAAAAAGAGCTGTGTTTTGAGTTTGTCGTTTTTGTGCTGACAATTTTTGAGCGATCATTTTATCAGTTATACACAAATTTCTATAGCGTTGCATTGTACTACTATGAAAGACAAGACTTATATAAATACTTATCATTTAAAGTTCTCCGTTGTTTTCACTTTTTATTTTTTAAAGTCATTACTATCTTTTTTTTTTTTCCCTACGAAAGATCTTCAAAACCTATTCTCTTTAATATTTTTGGATCTTTGGCAAAGCATTTATTTTTATCAAGAAAGACCAAAGAAAGTATTTTGATTTTACTTAATGCCATATTTGCCACTTCAGTTATATTTTCTATCATTCTTATAATAATTTTCGGGCTAAGGTTATTTGTTGCTCGAATTTTTCGAGTCTTAAAAAGAAACATTTTTAAATTAAAAATAATGTCATCAATGAAACGAGGATATTATTTTTTAAGATTAAACAATTCACGTAATAAACTACCTTCTTACTATAATAGTGTTGGCAATTTAGATCGGACTTTTCCTGTTACTATGCGTAAAGAACGAATTATTCGTTTTATTCTAATTTTAATTAGTTTAATATTTATGACTATGTTCATGTCAAATGTTCAATTAGTACCTATAGAACAATCTCCTAATTCTGAACAAATACACATTTATCGAATTATCGGCAATGACCTTCCTCCACGACATAAAATTGGTCAAGTACTTCAAAATACTAGATTTATTTTAGAAAATGAACCTGATTTTCCAAATACAAAAAAATGGTGGATAATTAATCGTATTGTTGATAATGTTTATGAAAATGCAATAATAGATTTATTAAAACAATATAAAAAAGACTTTGTTAGAATACCTTTTATTGTAGATGAATATCTTAAAACTGATTTTCGTTTAGAAGATTTTCCTGAACCTGATTTCTTTCATTCTTATGAATTCATGAACTTTACAAAAGTTGCAAAAATAAGAACAATCGATTATACTTATCATGATAAGAATATTTATGTCATGAATAATGTATGTTGTAATTATATTATATATATTATATTATATATATATATATATATATATAATGTATATATTTGTATTATATATTATATATATATATATATATTTTTTTTTTTTTTTTTTTTTTTTTTAAAGACTAACATTTTTTTATTAATGTTTTATTAGAATGGTGGTCGAAACGTAGCTTTAAAACATGGACAGTCTCAACCAAATGCTCGATGGATATTCCCTTTTGATGGAAATTGTTTCCTAACTAATAGCGCATTTACCGAGATTATGACGCAAATTGGAAAATGGGGCAAAGATTATAAATATTTTGTAGTTCCTATGGCAAGGTTATTAAATAATTCTCAATTATTGTCCGATTCGGATATAAAACCTGAAACTCCGGAGGAGCCTCAAATTATATTTCGACACGATGCTGAAGAAAATTATAATGAAGATCAAAGGTATGATATATATAAATATATAAATATATAAATATATAAATATATATAAATATATATAAATATATAAATGTATACATATAAATATATATATATATATATATATATAGTCAAGCCTATATAATTGTGCCCCCTTGGGACGGGATTGGCAATGGATCCCAATGGAGCTGCGAATGGAGCTCAATGGAGCTCTGAATGGAGCTCAATGGAGCTCTGAATGAGCCAATGGATACTAGTTTTTTGAGCTCTATTCGCACAACATTGTGCTCCATTGGCTACATTGCCAACCCTGCCTTGGGGCTATATTATGGAAGTCTGACTGTATAAATAATATATAAATATGTATACAGGTTTCTAAATTGTCGCGGTGGCTGATGCTGAGATTTGGGGTCTCTATTTAAATCTAGTAAACCTATTAAAATCCACATAACCTAATTTTAAAAAGAAAGCATCTCAAAAAAATTTTAGCATCAGCCGATCTCTGCAACATTAATTTAATAAATATTTATTATATATAGAAAGAAATTAATAATTATTGTATTTTATTTATATATATAGCTGGAAATGTTATGGCGATTAGGTGTTCCAACTCCAAGTAAATTCGTCACTAGGCCAGTTATTCCGTGGGAAATTAATGATAATGGTCTTACTACTAATTGTACCTCATCTAAAAACCTTTATATGAAAGTCGGCTGGGTATACCGATTATTTTCTGGACAAGCTTCTCAAGAATTAAATCAAAGAGAATCTGGTGCATTAAGAGCATTTAATCGTTTATTAGCTATTCAAGATTTAATTGATGGAATAGATGAACGAATAGCAAGAAATCATAAAAATTTTAATCCAAATCAATTATTTTTATATGATGAAAATTCATTACGTGATGCAAGATTAAAATATTGGTCTGGTGATAAGAAGATTGTGAAGATTGTTGATGTTATGTTAAATCGAGCTAATGTGATAACTTCTGAAGTTTCGGATTTACATAAAATTGATGACTCTTTACCTATTAATTCTAGTGTTCAAGTAACTTTTTTAAAATTAAATACTGATTCGGAACAAAATTTATCTGATAACGAATTAAATGAAAGATCGGAAAGTTCTAAATTTGATAACGAATCAAATGAGATACCACCTGAACCTATTAAAGAATCAAATGAAATTCCAGAAACTTCAACTTCTCAATTATTTGAAAATATAACAACTTTAACTCTTGCTCAATATTTTTCTGGTAATTTTTTATATTCAAGATGGGCTGCAAATCTTGTTCGTACTTTCCTTTTATCATCATATGGGATTGGAGAAGAAGATAAAATTACTCTCTTAGAATACAATGATACTTGCATTGATTGCAATATATTTGATGAAGGATATGGTTTTCCATATTTAAATAAGATTCCACGTACAATTCCAAAATTTATTAAAAACTCAGAATCATCATCAGAATCTTCTTCATCTTCATCGTCAATGTTTTATAAAATACCTAAAGACATTTTTGAAACAGATCCTTCTCATTTTTTTGATTCATGTAGATTACTTTATAGGATAAAAGCGTTAACACATAGAGAATTTATAGAACTTCAAGCATTAGCATCATATTGGCTTGAATATTTACTAAGTTCACCTGAAGGAACTTCAACAGGACGTAAACCGGATCATAGAGGAACACTTTACGATCTTCAAATTCTTTCCCTCTCTGGATTTATTGATGATCTTAGATTACATTTAAGAGTTTCTAATCGATTAAGAATGAGGATAGGAAAACAATTTTATATATCACATGATACTTCATTAATGAACTCTGTTAAAATAAGTCAACCATATGAAATGTTGTATGTAAAAAGTTTGATTAGATATAAGAAAATTAAACCTTCAGCTTATGAAGATGAAGTATTCAAATATAAATCATTAAATTTACATTATTGGATTTTGATTACAAGGATAATACAAAATGTTAGAGTAGGTAATGATTTATGGTTATACGAAACAAAGAAGGATGGTCAAAAATTATCAAAGGCTATAATAAGTCATTTAAACAAATATGAAGTTGAAAGACGAACAACAAATGGTTTATTTTTATTAAAACCTTTAATGTATATAGCGCATACAGCTCATAAAATTAGTGGTTCATCACACAAAAACAATGAATATGATTGCTTTCAAGAATTATTAAAAAAATTTAATGGGAAATATTCTTTTGATTATATTGATGATTTAGAAGAAAATATCAATAGTAATGTTGGATTAGGTAATGGAATAAGGGAAAGTGGGATTTCTCCATTTTGGATGTTTGGTATAGCATAATTCTTATTACAAAAAAATGCTTCGTTTTTTTTATTAAAATTTAATATTTGGTTGTAAGAAATTATAATAATTAAAAAATTTGTGCAAAAATTTTCAATTCTTTTAATTGTAACTGTTGTAACTGTTAATATAATTTAAAAAAAAAAACAATCTCATTATGAAAAATTCTTTTTATTGGTTGCTTCAAGCTAAATAAACAAATAAATAAATAAATTCTATGCTGAAAAACATAAATAAGCAAATAAATCTATGCCGAGAAATTTAAATTATGAATATCTATTATTACGCTATTACGCTAATAAAGTCTTTTTTTTATCCATTCAAAAGAGGAGGAAGTAAAACTTCTCGAAGGTTCTTCCATAATCCTTTATCATAAATATTTTTAATTTCTGATAACCTCTTTACCTGCCTTCCGATTTGTTGACTCTTACTATTCCTTTCATTTTCATTATTTTCTCTGCCACCGTCTTTTCTGTCATTGTCTTCTCTGTCACCTTCTTTTCTGTCATTATCTTCATTATTCCGTTTGTCATTATCTTCATTGTTTTGACGTTGTTTTAAATCACGTGGTTGTATCCAATAAATTGCAGTTGTTCTTCCCGAAGTTTTTTCAACCGAACTACCGGCCTCTTTATCATCTGATTTCTTTGCAGAATCATCGGATTCTTTTTCATAAACCCAAAATTCTCCTGCCATGATAATTTCATCTAAATCTTCCCATTTGAATGACTCATTTGCTGTTGTACCAGTAATCACCAAATAAAGTTGATAAAGCATAAATATTAAAATAACCAGACCAACAAGACCAGCGAAAAGTCCTAAAGCGCCGAGAAGTCGTTC
Organism: Gigaspora rosea; assembly: GCA_003550325.1. Taxonomy (NCBI): domain Eukaryota; kingdom Fungi; phylum Glomeromycota; class Glomeromycetes; order Diversisporales; family Gigasporaceae; genus Gigaspora; species Gigaspora rosea. The sequence continues at coordinate 134,239 of QKWP01000319.1, forward strand.
TTGATGAATTAAAAACTTTTAAAATAGATAGTATTATAAATTAATATTTTTGTTGTGGAAATAATAAATATAAAAAAAGTAAAAACTTACCAATGCAGTTTGGTACCTAGAAATTGGTATTCTTAATCCTCTTGCATTATATACAAAAGCAGTATGCAAGTTCATTTTCTTTGCTATACCGTTTAATATACAATAAATCAAATATGCGCCATAGACACAAATTTGGAATGTAGCATACAAAAAAAGAATAAAATATCGATGATTTCTTAAACCAACGCAGTTATTGATCCATGCACCTATAAAAATATGATTACATTATTCAAATTTTTTATTTAAATTTTTTAAATAGAAAACTTTTAAAACTTACAGTGGTGATCAAATTTAGCTATGCACATTTTACATAATGAACAATGTTTTGAGCGTGCAGGTCTGTAAATTTAATAAAATAAATTTTGTTTATTATAAAAATTTCTCATACTTTAGTATTTAAATATTTAATATATTAAAATGACGAGACATTACTTTTGCAACAAGCAAGTTCTACATTTTTTTGGCTGAAATAATAGGAGATCGTATTCAAACATTCTACAAGCTCTAAGCTCGTTTTCCTTTGTTATTTTTCCCGGATCGCTGAGGCTTGCTATGATAAATGTGGAGTATGTAAAAATAATCACTATCGGAACGATATATCTAAAAAAAAAAAAATTATTATCGTTATTATTATTGAAATTATTGAAACTAATTAATAAAATAATGAACAATTGAAAATAGTGAAACATCAAGCAAGCATTTGACCGTTTGACACGTACACTACTTACACGTGTATTTTAGAAACATAAGGCCCTGGGATATGATGCCATGCAGTTATATAGAATGAATAAATAGATCCTGATAGTAATGATAAATAAACTATCTATTTGATAGAAAAATACTTATTAAGTTTAGTTGACTATCATAGATTACTAACCACTTGCAACGAAAAACCCGAATATTACCTGTAAAACTGGATTTGTTTCTTCCGTAAGGTACACATACAATCGATCACATGCCCGTGATACACGATTCCCGAAAACTTTCCGAAAAGTATACCTAAGTTAAAGAAAATTGACCAATGTTTAGATGCCAAATAAAAATAGACTTACCAAAAACAAAGACATTAATAGAAATAAAAAATAAACCAACCCTATCCATTCAAATAATGTAACCGTCAAAAAGCGATGCATTCTACCAATTGGACCATGTCTATAATATAATATAATAAAAAACGCCAAGAAATGTAAATAATGAAGACTCTGCAAATCAAGAATAAATAATAACCTGAAACGAGGTGACGGTCCCATTAATACTATAAAAACTATGAAACCAAGTATACTGAGATATATTGTAATAGCGATGAGTAGATCCTAAAAATCATAGTTTTAGATTTTCAGAAACAAATAAAATGCAAGACAAATTTTGTATACACTAACTACTACTTACCATATCACTATTTTTCTTACTGCATGAACTTTACGCGCAATATCACTTGATCAACCAAAGCTAAATGAAGTCGATATGTGTAACGTCTGATATCAAACATAGATATCGATTTGCAGAATTGGTTAAATTATGCCGTGTAACATTTTTTCAGTCTATAAGTTGCCACTTTGCGTATTATACTCGTTACTACTTCCCTGATATCTTTCTTCAAAAAAAAAATTGTAATTTATATAAAATTATGAATATAATATTTAACATTTAATTTTTTAAAATAAAAAAAAAAAAAAAAATACAAACTTATTCATCGGCTAAATGGCGACAACAACACCATATATACGATTAAACGCACAGTGGCCAAAGCCACCGAAACGTGCAAGGTGTACAACAATTATTAAATTTCTTATTTTAATAGTAATCATCGCTATCATATCATTTTTTACTTTTTGCGAATTGCAGCTTAATGCTCGGATTTATTGGAGACAATGGCTAGTGAAAGAGGAATTTAAATATGAAAGACTAAGTGAATGTTTTGATAACATCCCTTACGTATCTGATTCGCAATCTACGATTACTTATAATGAAATTCTTCCTGCAATACCTATAAATTATGGTTGGGATTGTTACGATTTTGCAAATAGTATAAGGTTATTACCTGGTCAACCACAAGAAAAGACGATTTTTCATACATATTGGCGTACTGATTTGAGACCTCTTGGGGACAAACAACTTGCAACTTTAAAATCTTTCTTTGCGACACAATCTGCTAATTATTCATCAATGATTCTTTGGTCTAATGGTGATCTATCAAATAATACAGAGCTCAAACCCTTGTTGGATCGATACTCTGACAGATTTTTCACAAAACTTTATGATGTCGAAGAAGAAAGCAAAGAAACACCAATGGAAAATTCGAAAAATCTCCAAATAGAAGATAAACATGCTTATTTAGATGGTGATTTAATACGACTTCTTGTATTATACAAATATGGTGGTGTATGGTTTGATATGGATTCTCTCTTTATCCGTGATTTTTCTCCACTTATAGAACACGAATGGGTTGGCCAATGGGATTGTTTTTTACCTGAAGCTTTTCCGTTTAATGGTGCTTTCATGAGATTTAAAAAGAATTCTCCCTATGTTTGTGAACTTTTATCAGAGATGGCTAATGGTCCTGCACCAAGAAAAGATTCAACAGATTGGGGATCAACTTTATATTACAAAATATTTAGACGATTGGTACAAAATGAGAGAAAACCATTTAAAGCGGTTCCTTGGTGTTTTACCGATCCTTCAGTATGTCGTCCTAGTAATTCAATGCCTAGTGCGTTTGATGAGGTAGAATTTAATCAAGAGAAACTATTACAGGTATTTGCTTATCATTGGCATAATCAATGGGATAAACCAAAAGGTAGTCTATTTAGATTCTTGGAACAAAGGCATGAGGAAATCTTGGGATTTTAGAACAAATAAACAAAAATTATAATATATGTCAATAATGGCTAATAAATACATTAATACAAAATATTTAAAATATTTGAATAAATTGTATAATAGTTGTTCATTTATTAATAAAACTCACCTATGGTGGTTTGCACCTAATATATGTTTTAAATATATGTTTTAAATATATGTTTTAAATATATGTTTTTAATATATGTTTTTAATAGATTTTTCTCAATTTTCACAAGTTTTGTACATAAAAGTGTAGGGTTTGGGTTTTTTGAGGGACGTAAAGCATTTTTACTTAATGTAATATATGTGGTAAAACACCATTGGTACGTTTTAGTAAAAGTCATTTTTGTTAATTAATATATTTTATTTGAATAAATTTTGATTATTAGTATTTATTTGAAGCCTCAAAATTCGTATGCATGACATGAGAAATAATAGTACATTGGATAGATAAGTGTTTACAAAAAAAAATTCAATTTGACTACTCAAAAAATTGTCGCAAGAAAAAAAAAAAGTTTTGTAATTTAAATTTAATAGTGTAACATTGACCCAAATTTAAGTAAATATATAGTGCAATATTTTACATTTCAATGCCATTCTCCATAATATTGTTTGTCACTTATACAATTCCAAAATTGCTTCATTACCAATGATACTTTCATTCTCATACCTCTCTTTAGCAACCATTTTCTTACATTCCTCCCAATTCTCTTCATTTTCAATAACAAAAGTCCTTTTACTATCAGATATATAATAAAGAGGAGGTGAAATTAATTTTGGCTTTAAGCGTTCTCGCAATATTTCAAGGAAGTTTTTTAATGTAGTAATATAAGGCAGATCATAATGAAATCGGAATTTTTCATAATTTACTAAAGTTGGTATCTTTTTAAAAGATAAAAGATTAAAATAAAGATCGATAAAGATTTACCAGATCTACCGGTACATATTAATAAAATTTTTACCATCATTTTATCATAAGATACAGTTTCCAAAAGGTCAGTGGCTTCTATTTGTAATTTTCTAAATTATATAATTATAAAATAATACGTTAGTATATAAAATAGGTTAATAGTTTATTAAAATTGAAGGATCCGCAAGATCCGCAATTAAAAGTAACATTATTTTATCATTATGTATATAGATCATATAGATCATATGGATCATAGATCATATACGCAAATAAATTAATTTGGAAATTCCGTCGTAGATCTATAATTGCGGGATGCCCCTTAACAAAAAAGGTTAAATACCTAAAAGTGTCATCCATCATTCCAAGTTTATCAGAATCCTCTTGATCAGATACAATCATTGAAATTTTACCCGCTTTAGTAATTTCGCCTTCTGATGGATCAATAGAAAGGTGTATTTCATTATCGTTTATTATTGTTCTCACCTATTGTTTGTTATCAACAATTTCACCAATTGGAAATTAAGCCATAAAAAGCAAACAAAATAAAGATATAAAAAAAAAAAAAGAATTGTTTTATTATTTTAATTAACATACAGGTATTAACCATTTTGAAATTTTGCTCGCCAATAGCAGCTCTATGAGTTTATCATTTCTAGAATAATGTTCAAATCCTTTGATATGGATATCAAGACGAGATGTATCAGATGTATCACCAGTTGTACTAGTATTTGCCATTAAATTAGTAAAACAAATAGATTGGGTAGTCGGATTGAGAGAAATTGCACAAGGAAAATGGTTGATAAAATTTCCAATGGTGAGTTTTTGGAGGTGTAAAGTAATTGATAACCGATCAGCCTCACCATCGGAATTTTCATCCTCGTTATAAAGATCATCAATGTATGAATCAACTTGGGTAGCCCACAAAATAGAATCATTTTTTGCGGCCTATTTAAATTCACAAAAATAATTAAAAGATTTGATAAACTATTACCAGGTCGCAAACTTTAAGGGAACTTGCCTTGGTGGATATTTTAGTACACTTTTCTTTGTTGATATTAAGAAAATTTAAATGCGATGTCACTCCATTTATGTTGTTAAGTGATTCTGAATCTTTATTTACGAATGATACACGTGCCATTACGTCGCTATTAGACAACTCTGTATCTTTTCCCACATAAGAAACGCGCGACATAACATCTCCCGCTCCAATAAAAGAGACACGTGACATAACGTCGCTTCCATTAAGAAAGGTCAAACGCGACATTACACTATTATTATTCTTTCTTCTCTTTGAGAATTGCAATTTCTGACTTTCAAAAAATACTTGTGGCATCAGGTCGTCGTCAATTTCGGTAGTCTCTCCATTTTGAAAGGTTTCTTGAGGAAGATCAAAAACAATTGGTTTGAGCTTTGGTAACAAGGGATCTTTTCCAACTCTAGATATATCTCCTTTGGTTTTCTCATTGTGAACACTTTCTGGATCAAGGTCAAAAATAATAGGTTTAAATGGTTTAAGTTTTCGAGGAGAATGAATCAGTTTATCGAATGATTTTAAAGTTTTATTTGATGAAAGTATGCCAAGCATTTCATTTTTATCCTGATTTTTTTCTGATGTAAATTTGCGATAAGATTTTCGGCTTCGATCATCATCATCATCATAATAATCATTATCAATTTCGTCTTCTCGACTATTAACATAGTCTTCAAAAGAAGAAATACTTGACGGCTCTTTAGAAAACATTTCATTTTCATGGTTTGGCAATCCACGTCGTTTACCGTTCAATGATTTATGATGCTCTATTACGTAAGATTCAATAGTAAGACTTTCGTCACTTGGGAAATAACGACTTGTTAATTCATCCAAGGACTCTGTTGTTGTTTCCTCTTCATAGCCGACTGCTTCTTGCTCATCATAAAGCTGTATTATATTCATAGTATTCTTTCATAAATGAGTCATAAAACATAAAATTCAAAAAAAAAATAAAACCAAAAAATCCAAATAAATAAAAGAAATATGAAAAACCATCTCAAAATTTTCTTCACTGTCGCCTTGGTCATCCATAAAAAACTCATTATCCGCGTTAAATTCCAAGTCTCCAAAGATATCTGACAAATTATCAATTTCCATTTTTGAAAAAACAAAAGATAAGGAAAATATTTGATTCAAGCGAAATTTCAAAAGTGAGAAAATATAAATATGATGAACAATTAAATGTTAACATTTTACAAATCAGTGTTGTGATGACGTATTTTATTACTTTTGTTTTTTTATTGTCATATAGATGATCTGTGCGTCATTATATATATATAAAGTCCCTTTCAATTAAAAAAAAAGTATATAAATATTGTGTAAATATGAAATTATTATATCATTAAATCTTTCTATCACTAAATCTATTACTCTTGTTAATACACAATAAATACGAAAGATTAAATCATGTAAATACTCTTCCGACGCCTTGACATCTAGGACATAAGTCCTCTATAAAGAAGAGACTAACCCTTCCAGAACCTAGAAAAATTTCATAATGAATTTATTATATGATAAAATCAGTACAAAAATACTAATAAAAATGATACTATAAAATGATTCATAAATCAAAAAATGAATCATTATTTTTACCTCGACAGTAAGAACATAGCCGCCCTCCGATAATCGGATCTCCAGGTGATGCATATATAACATTTCCTTGTGGTGACCTTACATCACTGGCATTAGGTACAGCAAATGACTTCCAACATTGTTTACACTTTGTTCTTTGTCCAGTATATCCCGTGTTGTTGCAATTCGAACAGACATAACCTGCAGGATATCGAAGTACTGAATTACTAGAACTAGTAGAAGTAGCATTAGTTCTTGGTGGAAGCGGCGGAGGTTGATGGTAAATGATAGGTCGCTGAGTTGTTTGCTGAGTAGCTTGATAATAACTATTTGAACTATTTGACGGACTAGAATATATATAATTTGAAGTAGATTGCTGAAGTTGTGGTTGATACGGTGTAGTTTCAAAAGCACGAGCAGGGCCAAAAGCCATAGAGCGCTCTCCTAAATTTGGAAAAGGTGAATATGCCGGTGGTGCCTCTTCGGTTATTATATCATGCATGGTAGTCGAAGAATTGTTACTATGTTGCTGAGACATTGTTCAAAGTGACTTTACCAAATTTATTTTTTATAATTTTATTGGAATTGTCGTCGTTTTTGAATATGAATTGAATTGGTATATAATGCTATTTTGAATTCTGGAATTATTACTGAATTAGCATGTCACACAGCTGTTTAACACTGACGTTACATTATAACATTGCTCCAATAGAATTCCTATGCATAAAAAAATTTTGATTTTTTTTAATCAATTTTCAGTTCGGTTTTTAAAAAAGAAGTTGAAATGTCAGAAGAATACGCAGGAGCTATAGGCATCGACCTGGGTACAACGTACTCCTGTGTTGCCGTGTGGGAGAATGAACGCGTTGGTAAGACAAACCGACGTAAAAAAAAAAAAAATTCCCTTAAATAGATCAGACATTATTTAAATTCTGTATTTATGCTGGGTAGAAATTATCGCTAACGAACAAGGGAGCCGAACAACGCCTTCTTACGTGGCTTTTGCTGATAGTGAACGTCTTATTGGAGATGCAGCTAAAAACCAAGCTGCAATGAACCCTAAAAATACTGTATTTGACGCGAAACGCTTAATAGGTCGCCGGTTTGATGATCCGGAAGTAAAAGCTGATATGAAACATTGGCCTTTTACTGTTATCGATAAAGATGGTGCGCCATTAATTCAAGTTGAACATCAAGGTGAAAAAAAGAATTTTACTCCTCAAGAAATATCGTCAATGGTATTAACTCGTATGAAGGTGATCATTATTACTATTTTTATTTAACACATTCGTGTTACCTTCGATTTATGGTTTATATTCTAACTTCGATGTTATTATTTTTTCTAATAGGAAATCGCCGAAGGAAAACTTGGAAAAAAGGTTAAGAAGGCCGTGATCACAGTTCCAGCATACTTTAATGACTCTCAACGTTTAGGTATAAAATTTATATTCTTAATATATAAATATGTTAGTATTATATATTAATATATATATTAATATATTAATAATATCATTAAATTAATTTTTTTCATCAATGTTTAATAGCAACAAGGGATGCTGGTACAATTGCAGGCCTTGATGTACTCCGAATAATCAATGAACCTACGGCCGCAGCAATTGCCTATGGTCTTGATTCTAAAGAGAACAAAGAAAAAAATGTACTTATTTTCGATCTTGGTGGTGGGACTTTTGATGTTTCTCTTTTAACGATATCAGGTGGTGTATTTGCAGTCAAAAGTACCGCAGGTGATACTCATCTTGGAGGTGAAGATTTTGACAATAACCTCCTTGAATATTTTAAGCAAGAATTCAAACGTAAACATAAACATGATATTTCTAATGATGCTCGTGCCATACGCCGTTTAAGAACTGCATGTGAACGTGCAAAACGTGCATTATCTTCAACAACTCAAACAAATGTAGAAGTTGATTCATTGTTTGATGGTACTGATTTTCAAGCCACCATAACTCGTGCAAAATTTGAAGAATTAAATTCTTCTCAATTTAATTCTACCTTGGAACCCGTACGAAAAGTTTTAAAAGACGCAAAAATGGAAAAAAAGGACATTAATGAGATTGTTCTTGTTGGAGGATCTACTCGTATTCCTAAAATTCAATCTCTTCTTCAAGACTTTTTTGATGGAAAAGAACTTAACAAATCTATTAATCCAGATGAAGCAGTTGCTTATGGAGCCGCTGTGCAAGCTGCTCTTCTCACTAATCAAGCTAGCAATGAGAAAACTCAAGATCTCTTACTTTTGGATGTTGTACCGCTTAGTTTAGGTGTGGAAACTCAAGGTGGTGTAATGGCTGTTGTTGTTCCCCGAAATTCACCAATCCCTACCCTTAAGAAAAAAGTATTCACTACCGCTGAGGATGGACAAACTATTGTTGAATTTCCAGTGTACGAAGGAGAACGACCAATGTGTCACGATAATAACCTTCTAGGATCCTTCGAATTATCTGGAATTCCTCCAATGCCGCGTGGAGAAGCTGAACTTGAATGTACTTTTGACATTAATGCGGATGGCATACTCAAAGTCACTGCAAAAGATAGAGCAACTGGTCGCAAAGCTAACATTACTATTTCAAATTCTGCTGGACGATTATCGGCTGCAGACATTGAACGCATGATCACTGAATCAGAAAGATTTAAAGATGATGACAAGAAATGTCAAGAGCGAGTTGAAGCAAAGCAAGAGCTTGAGAATTATGTCTATCAAGTACGCATATACTTTTAGCGTTTGTTAATAAAAAATATATATTTACGTTAATATATATATATATATGTAATTTTGTTTTTCACAGATTGAAAATACGCTCAATGAACCTAACGTTGCTATGAAATTAAAACGAAATGATAAGGAGGCAATTGAAAATGCCCTTTCAGGTTCGAATATATTTTATTATTTGAAATTAATGATTCAAAATTTAATAATTATTTATTTTTACAGAGGCACTCGAATTTCTTGATCTTGCTAATGATGCATCCATTAATAAAGAAGACATTAATGCAACTAGAAAGAAATTACAACGTAGTGTTACTCGTGCATTTGCATCACTTAATCGTTAATAGATTATGCTTAATAGTATTCTTAATAATATTACCAAATGTATATTTATTCGGTAAAAAAGACAATTACATTCTAATTGACAAGTTAAAAATTGGTATAGTCGCTTCATATCAAAATGATCATAGAGAAAAATTAGTCATTTATTTTATTGAACTATGACCTTTTTTTTTTTTGTTAAATCATAAATAAAATTGCCTATTATTCTGGCAAACATGTATATAAATATAAAAATTTGTTGCGTTTGATGGTTACCATTAGAAGAGGTATAATTATATTGTACAATATATAATTAACTAGATTACACATAAACTCCAACAGCCATTGATAAGAATATACTTCCAAATCCCAATAAAAGAGAAGCTATGATCGCAGATTTAATTTCATCTACTAAAGATTTTCGGGTCGGGATTCTATAATAGTTTTGTATCATTAAGGAAATGCTAAAATGCAATGGCCGTTCTGATGGACTGCTGGTACCGTTTCTGACTAGATAAGTAAAAAACGGTTAATTTTTTACATGTTGTTTTTAATAAGAAGTCTAAAAAGAACCTCTAAAACACCAATTATTAAGCTAAAAAAAACAACTGGTCCCGGTTCTTTTTAGATCCCTATCAAGAACAGTATGCAAATGATTTTTTTTTTCTTGTTTCATCAGGACCAATACCACCAATCCATCAGGAATAGTGATCCATTATAATTTGAAAAAATATAAAAGATCAAATTTCACAATTTTAAAAGGATACACTGAGTATGCACTACTCGCTACAAATCCAAATACTAACAGTAAGAAGGCTATTAAGGGGAATAAATTCTTTTGGATTAATGGAATAAATGGAGTTGAACCTTGCCAATCTGTCTGTTTTTTCGGAAAATTAAAAATAAAACGAATCGTTTAAGAAACGTAAATAAAGATTTTTTTTTAAAAAAAAGCACCCACCAAAGTCGACATTGTTAATGCTAAACGAGGAAATTACAATCTTCGGTTATTTTTATATAAAAAATGATTGGCCTAAAATTAGATTGTGCAATATGACCATAACCTTTAATAGAAATATACTGCAATTTTTTAACCTTACACGTGGCTCAATAATAATCACTGGCAGGACTATCAAACATTTGGCAAAAATTTATTTGATATTTGGGTAAAAAAAGTATTGCCAAACGAAATAATGTGTAATAGTAAAATTGAGCTTACTTAAATTTGTATTAATAAAATTTTATAGTATTGTATTTTGAAGGTTATATTTTCTTATAACTTCATTTAAATAAATTTATTTTTATTTTTAGGGAAATTCTATTTTCACCCAGGTTAAAGTCATCCGATATAATATAAATTTATATAATATTGTTAGAATTCATCTACCCTAGCCACTAATCTATAAAAATCTTAGTTTATTATAGTAAATTTGTATCATATAACACATATATATCGGGTGATTTTATTTTTATTTTTATTAGTTTATTATTTTGTTTATTCTTGTTATTCTTAATCATACAGAGGAATGGTTACTCCGATTGCGATTAGAATATTACTTTGAATTATTAAAAACCACTTAAATATCACATATTAGGGTTGTTAATGGAGTACTCTAGACATTAATAAAACATATAACCCACTTCTGGTGTGCTCTGGAGTGCTCCGGAGTGGGTTATATGAGTGTTATATGTTTTTGGTGCTCCATTAACAACGTATATGTCGTAGATGGGAATGAAATTTAGGTGGATTTGGAATTTCCTAGTAAGTTAGGGAGGGTGTACATTTGATAAAATTAACCCCAAAAATGGGGTTTTATATATAAATTCCCGAATCCTAAATAAATTCCGTTTCCACTTACAACATATATATACTTTGATTATAGGTTTAAAATTTTCTAAATTTCAAAATATATTTTGACCGAGTAATTAGGAAATAATAAACATTTTAAGGTGAAATAGAAAATTTATTTATATGACTTAAGAGACGATAATAGTCGCAGATATTAAAAATCCAAATGGATTTTAATGTGTTGACTTCATAAAGTTTACTGTCGTCAAATACCGTCTAAAGCTATATAAAATTAGTAATGATATACAAATTAAATCAAACAATATAATCTATTACGATAAATAATATCCACATTAATAAAAAAAGGTAATATTAGCTCTTTGTATAAATTTAGATCTCAACTATTAGGCATCGACGTGTAAAAATGTGGAGGATTTGGTCGCTATTGAAAATAACATCAGATAATTTCACAGCAACAAACAGAGTACAATGAAAAAGAATTAGTAAATATTCTGAAAAACAAATAATAAACTTAATTTATTCATCAGTTAATAAAAAAATATATATACATTTAACCATTTCTCCACGAAAGGTTTCATAAAAGCGGTGACGAGGAGCCCAATTGTTATAGTAATATAGAAGTATACAATGGCTTCATCTTTATTTGAATCACGTTCTGAAAAAAAATAATAAGTTAGAATTCATAAATTAACATATTATAAAATTGATATATATATAAATTTTAGCTATCTTATGGAACCAGTCAAAAAATAATTGCCGATCATATAATTTGTTTTTATTAACTTTTGGAATCAATAAAAGCAATCGTAGCCCGAATGAACCAAAAAAGTTGTATTTCTATAACGGCTTCTTAGCCATTCATAATTTTATGACCAGTCAATTGGATATTGATCGTTAATCGGATCAACGGTTCTAATCTCTAATCTCAATAAATATAACGCATCTCAAGTGGAAGTTATTCATAAACAATTTTTAACATAACCATATTATTAATATTATTAATAATAAATAATAATAAAGAAACATACCAAAACATGTAGCAGTAACTTGTATTTCACACCCTTCTTTTCCTTTACCATTTTCATCAGCAAATTTTCCATTAGCATCGGAACAATTTTCTTTCATATAATCTTTACAAAAAGTCTTATTACATTCTGCACATATTTGACCGGAGTTTAACGCAGCTATCGTTGTATTCTCAGCACAAACACATTTACAAAAAGAAATTACATTTGCAGCATTAATTACAGTTGGTATTAATAATAATATAAGAAGAAGAAAGTATGATATAATAGATAAGGTAGCGAGACGTGATATTAATGATGGTCGCGACATTGCTTTAAATAAATGAAGATAACTTGTATGTTTTAAATATTTGGAAGAAATATTTGATTGGCTAACCAAATTCGAACGTGCAAACCTTGTTGTACAGAACTTAAAGAATGCAGAATTTACAGCACAGTGGCCAGGGCCCGAACCAGTATAACCGAAATAAACCGATTTCATAGGGCATGTCACTGACGTGTCACACTTGTTGATATATAAATGTCGCACACCCTTGGGACCGGGCAGGGACACGGAAATATTTCGATTATTTTTTTGCCAATATTTCGATAAAATTTCGATTATTTTGTCAACATTTTGATAAATTTCGATTATTTTTGCCAATATTTCGATAAATTTCGATTATATTTTATGAAATTAGGTGTAACGTGATCAGAGACGATGATTTTCTGCGGTGACTAAACTCAAATTCTGCGGTGATTAAATTTAATTTCTGCAAAATAAAATTTTAACGAATTTCTGCAATAAAAACCCTGTTTCTGCACTCAAAATTAATACTAATGTTCCGACGACCACGCTCGTATTTTGTGTTAATTGATTGTCTGTCCTTCGCAATTTGATTGGATTTTTAGTTCAATTCTGCAATTATCCGTGATAAAATCCAATTTCTGCAAAAATGTGAGAATTCTGCGGCATTCTGTATTTTTGCAGAAAATCATCATCCCTGAAGACGATAGTATAGTGCGGGACACCTAAAGGCAGAAATTATGAAATTTGTCCCATTTTCAAAAATTTCATAGTAAAATTTGATGTCTTTGTGAATCCTTGCATTTTGATTGGCTAATAATTAATTTTAAAAAATATTTTAAAATTAATTTAAAAATTAATTTTAAAGTAAGCCAATAGCAGAAGGCTAAAACATGTGATTTGTCCCATTTTTGGCTAAATTTTTACGCATCATATAAAAATACTATACTTTAAACTCATTAATTGAAACAATTTACAAAGATTTTTGAAAGTTAAGGCCGCTAAGTTGTAGTAAATTATCTAAATTAAAAAATAGGGGCCTATTTTCCGTGATATTGTTTTTATATTGAATATTATTAGCTTTTAAAGTTTGTCATATCAGCAGATCGGCATAATTGGGTAAATCGACCAATCATGATCGAGGATTATCAAAAAAATTTTGCTCGAAAGTTTATTATAGAGCGAATTTTCACAAAAACGGCCTTTTTAACCAGCTTTGCATTTATACACCCCATGATTTATTTTCCTTATTTTCTTTATCTTCCATATATAATTAAGTACGTAGAACATTATGAAATTCATGTATTTAATTATAAGCCAAAAGTAGATTAAAAAGGCCATTTTTTTGAAAATTAGTATCCGAATTTACCCTTGATAGTTACAAACCCATCTTACAATGCCCAACCCATTCTAAAACACCCAAGTATTTCAACAAATGGTAAAAGTACTTCTTTTTATAGCTTAGCATAGCTCTTTTATTGAATTTTTTTTTGATTTTTAACTTGTCTAGACATCAAAGAAGCCCTTTTGTTAGTTGTAACAAGTGCTTCATTTGTTAGTTTTTTAACGTCACTTAGGAACAAATTTTCATGTAACAGTTTATTGAAAAAAGGCCCAATTATGCCGATTCGCTGATATGTGAAGCCTTTAGTGTCCTGCACTGTAGCTCACGTACAAAAAATTTTCCAGTCATGTGATTTTTTTGTGGCACAAACCAATCAAAATTTGAGATCAGGTGCAATGTGAAAATCAAAACAATCAAAACAATCGAATAAAGCGAAAAAATTAAAGTAATAAATTGAATGGTTAGGGTTTGGGTTAAACGCTTGGTTAGAGTGCTACTCATACCAAAATTTTGCAAGGAATTTTTTTTGTTAATGCACAGTAGACAATTTTATAGACAAACTTCGGAGTTATTAGTGATTTTTTATGAAAAATCATAAAAAAGCGCAATTTTCACATTACACCTGATCCTAAAATTCAATTGGTTTGCGTCTAGTTTGTGCTACAAAAAGGCACATGACCGGAAAATTTTTTGTGGGTGAGCTAAATAGATTATCCCTGAATGTAAGATAACGTGATATTGTTATAAATTTTGACAGGATTTTTTATGCAGCAATTAACCAATCAGAGATCACATTTTCAGCACATAACATAAACAGATAAATAATTATTGAACTACTATTGAACTAGCCATCAGCAAATTTATAATAGCGTAATCTTACGTAAGATCTTACGAACCATAATATAAGCAAAATATTACGTAATATATTTCGAAATATTTCGAAATATCAAATTTTCGAAATATTACGAAATTAATTTCGAAATATTTCGAAATATGTTACGAAATATTTCGATCCTCTTTCAAAATATTTTAGGACTAGGAAACCAAGCAGGATCAGTAGATCTGTAATCTGGATCGCGCATTAGACAGACTTTTCGAAATAGTTCGAAATAGTTCAATGATGTTCAAATTCTGTACTACAAGATCAGATTAGATCTTTTGTTTA
>QKWP01000319.1:175491-197925 GCA_003550325.1 Gigaspora rosea
GAGTACGCGACCCCTGTAGGGGAGGTAATTTGCATTTTTTTATTTGGTCTATTTCGCAATATTTCGCAATATATTTCGAAATATTTCGAAATAATAACCGTAATATTACCGTAATATAACGTAATATATTACGTAATATACCGTATCAATCGTAAGATTTTCGTAATATTACGGGCCGTAATATCTTACATAAGATTACGTATATATAATTCACTGATGAGCAGACAGTGTAATTCATATATTATTAATTTAACTTTGAAGTAAATAAGTAGTCATGCTTTAGAAGAATAAAACTCTTTAATCAACTTATATAACAATTTACAAATATAGAGCCTTTATTAGAAAAGTTTTTAATAAGTTACATATTCTTTATTAATATTCTTAAATTTTTTTATAATTAACAAAGCTATTATATATAATAAAACAACTTTTATTGAATTAAATATCATTTAAAAAATATACATCTTGTAAAGGTTAAATGAATTAATTATTTAAATAATAAAAGATAAGAAAAAAACAGAAAAACAATATTGAACCATATCTGCTAATCTATGTAATACCTAAAATTGATTTAATAGTAGATTATATATAATTTAAGACAAAATGTACTACAAGGACTGATAGACAAATACAAAAACTACCAAAATTAATAAGCACATAGTTTATACCTGAAAGAACTTATATATAAAATAATCAGTGAATTGGTGAAATAATCAGTTTATTTACTTATATCAAGTCTTCAAATAGCGTATGTTTATTTTGATATGTAGAAGTTCAATTAACAACTCGAACAACTAGTAATTTTTGCTATTTCAATTTCTAATTGTGTTTAAGTTCAGGGTATGGCTGAAGCCAGATGTAGTTATGTGATGCTCCAATCCAAATAACACTGATAGAGCTTCCGGAATAAATGTTGCTTCCGTAAAATACTTGTGAAACTCTACTAGTATGATACTGTTTATCGGTATATGCATGCACGCTGTAAAGAGCTCCCGCCCTGCAGTTTTTTTGTCTTTATATAATGTATGCACGCTGTGAAGAGCTCCTGCCCTGCAGTTTTTTTTGTTTTTATATATTTTGATTATAATTAGTAGTATTCGCAGCATACATCTATTTACTCAGCAGCTTACGTAAGGTTCTGTGACGATCTACGCATGATTGACTAATAAAAATCAATCACACGAATATCCACGCACTAATCATTTAAACCAATCATAATTTAATTAATAATTTAATAACGATAACGATAATCGATCAAGTTTCTGCAAAAATAAATTAAGCATGTTACGTTGGGGTGTGCGATAAACTATATTTGAGAAAACTATATGCGGTATGAATTTTTTTTGAATTTAATGATCAGGATAATGATCATAGACAAATAGCTTTACTTTTTTCAATTATTTTAACATAAATCGATTCTTAAACACCTTTATAGCAAAGTTACGTTAAAAAAATTTGTATTCTAGTATTAAGTTTTTTGCCCATAATGAAAATACGTCCCTTAGTATAGTTTACAACATGAAACAGAATTTTTGTAAGGAGTCAACTTGAAATTTATATATTAATGTTAAAAAAAGTTTCAACGTAACTTTGTTATAAAGGAGTTTAAGAATCTATTTGTTCTAAAATTATTAAGAACAATAAAGCTATTCGCTCTAGACATCTAAAAACATACAAGTCACTCTTTATTATTAAAATATATATAAAAAGTGACAAATAATCCCAGTCACTACCTTGATCATTATCCTGATCATTAAATTCAAAAAAAATCTTTCAATAATTAATTTTTCTATGGTACCGCATATAGCTTTGTCAAACATTGTTTATCGCACACCCTAATGTTACGTCCTGATAAATATAAGTTCAGCAAATACCAAACTTGCTAGATCTTTATATTTACATACTTTAAGTTCTTTTTTTTAACATCTAATTTACAATTTTATTATTGTAGTAACTTGATAAGGCGAAATTTTCTTCGACGAAAAATGTAATTTTCGAATGCCATTTTATAATAAGTAATAACTACTAATTCAGATAAGGCCATACGATATTAATTATTTGTTTTTTGTAACCCGACTGAGACAAATTGAGGCTAATATAACTCAGTTGTAATTATTTTAGACAAGTTTTTATTTTTTTTTAATATTTTTAATATTTTGCTTTGTTATTTATTATTATTTCTTGGTTTTTCAATAGGATAATTCGTTCCTTGTAATTCAAAGCTAGGAATAGAGCAGTTATCATATATGGCAATTTTTGTTTTTCTTTTAATTCCCGCACTAACAATTGATTCCAAATCGGCAGCAGTCATTTGATTTCTATCTGCCTGGTCATGTTTATCCCAAACCTTATGAATTGCACTTACCCAATCTTCAAAAAAAATGTTGTCAGTATTCTCAGGTTCGGGCTCTACCACCCCTTGAAGAAATGAAACTTCAGGCGCCGGCATAGAGTAATATTTTTGACACACAGAGAAAATATGTTTGCATGCTATTCCGCGAAGTTTATAGTCTGGGCATGTGCCCTCAAAATTTACAGGCTTGAGGTTAATATTTTCCTGCACATTATTTTTAACATTGACTTCATAATTATCATTATTTGTAGATGATTTTACACAATAATAGCATCCGCCTGGCATTGCAAAACTTTCTAAATCCTGACCTGCAAGCTCCTGGCGCTGTTGTTCTTTTTGACGAGGTTTCATTCTTCCAATCATCAAATTGACGGCTCTATACTCGAATTCTGTATCCA
Organism: Gigaspora rosea; assembly: GCA_003550325.1. Classification (NCBI taxonomy): domain Eukaryota; kingdom Fungi; phylum Glomeromycota; class Glomeromycetes; order Diversisporales; family Gigasporaceae; genus Gigaspora; species Gigaspora rosea. The sequence continues at coordinate 178,243 of QKWP01000319.1, forward strand.
TTAAGGCAGCCCGTAAAGTCCAAATTAGAGTGTCAATTCGATGATTTTGCTTAGCACTTAGGTACGTATATTTAAGTTTTTTATGCCATGATTCTATAAAGTTTGTCGTATTCATTTCTTGGTGTTCATATAATCTATATGCATCAGCCCATTTTTTATAGTTACTAAAATATTCTTTTTTTAAATATTCGGCCATGCTGATTCACCAAGATTAACCTATCAAGAAAAATAATTATCAAGTTTATTTTGTATTTGAGAAGCATCATGAAGCCGCATTATATCATTAAGCTCATCTAATACAGCTTTTTGTGCCACTTGCTTCTTTGATCATTTATAGATACCATCATTATAAGCCTCAAAAAAGTTGTCATCAGCTTTAATTTTATTTTTATTTTTTTGCCAGGCGTTTTTTACATGCCATTGACAAAGCAAGATTCTAGCGTTAGGGAAAACTATACTAATAGCGTTTTGTTGTGCATTATCACAATCCATAAGGAAAGTATGAGGCTCCCAATTTTTATTTTTATCTTTTATATTTGTAAACCAGTAAATTAATGTTTCACTTTTTTTTCAGAAATTAGATATGCAACAGGAACACCTTGTCCACCGTTGTTATCCCGTACAATTATAGTGAAAAGATGTGTATTATGCGATGTTGTTCCATGTGTTCCATCTATGCACACGGTTTGAGCGTTTTCATATGTTAGTAATTTTCTTTGAAATTCGATCTAAAATCCATATAGGTAACCTAACTCTGATCCCCAGATCAGATTGCTACAGATATATGATCCATCTTCTTGGAACAGAGCAATCCATTTATTGACGGATACGTCTTCATTATAACCCTGATCATTATTACCTAAAAAAACAACACCTTTCATTTCATCACGAACTATATTATATACATCTATTCTATATAAGAGAGATATGCATCTTTCCTTTGGGTTAAAGGTAAGGAGTCCAAACCATCAATATCACAAATTCTATTAACACATTGATGAAACATTGATACTATTTGTGCTGGTTTCATGCCATCTTTTGCTCTTTCTTGAATCCATTCTCTTGCTTCTTGTGATAAACGGATATTGCGCAGATCTTCATCTGTTCCAGGAGAATGTCCATTATGAAGCGCATAATGAACAATACGAACTGAGGTTCCTTCTTCCCCGTGGCGCTTTAATACTCTTAAATAGGATTTATATCCTACTTTTTTAGATGGCTTCTGAATTGGTCTAGGATTATTATGCCCTAACAAACGTGCCATAGTTTGATTCACAACTTTAGCTTTAGCTCTGGGTTTTCCAGTACAGTGACACTGATAGGTTTCATTTAATTCATATTCTAAATTATCCCGCCTTGTGTGCCGAATATAATGGGCCCCAGAAATATTAGGAAGAATTTTTTTGATCCATTCTTTGTATATATCTAATTCAAGGTGGGTATATTCCTTGATATGGTCATTTGAATCATGGTTATCTGGATTATGGTTATCTGGATTATGGTCATCCGAATTATAGTCATCTGGATTATAGTCGTTTGGATCATAATTGTTTGGATTATAGTCGTTTGGATCATAATCGTTTTGGATCATAGTCACTTAAATCATAATTGTTTGGATCATAGTTGTTTAGATCATAGTTATTTGGGTTATTGCTTTTATCTTTACAACTAACTTTATCAATTATGTCAATTATATTCATTTTTGTTTAAAAAAAAAAAAAAGGAAAAGAATTAATTGCTTTTTATTGTATAAGAAATTGATCAAAATTAAGCTAATGTTAATATGAAGGTTACATAATTCTAGAACTGGCTTTTTTATAACTTTTAGAACAATTAGTAAAAAGCCTCCTTTTCTTTTTTTTTTTTTTTTAAATCTTGATGTTAGTATTTTCTAATTTTTTTTTTTTTTTAATATCTTGACATTAGTATTTTCTAATTTTTTTTCACAAATTCAGCAAGCATTTTGAGAGATAATTTATTGCATGCATTCAGAATTGAATTAGTATGCGCATTTAGATCACCTTGTTTTGAGATATCGATTCGTAAAGTATTGTTGTAGAGTCTGAAAATAATAATTTTGCGCAATCATATTACTAATTTTTTTTTTAGGGAAGCCTATTTTCGGCATGGAAATTTACTATCCTCACCATGTCTTTCGAATGATAAGTAAACTACAGTTGATGGTGTAAATAATGAATTTCCATGCTGAAAATAGACGTTGTCTATTATACATATTAAATATGTAATATTTGTTATACAATTTGCATTTTTTAAATACAGAACAATTTTGATAAAAATTTTTTTTTTTTTTTTTTTTTTTTTTACTAAAGTTTTCAAATAAAAATAATTTTTGTATAGTATATTCATAAAGTATTTACAATTGAACGCAGTAAATATTATGCGTATTGTTCATTATACAACTAATACTACGTACGTACGTACATACATATTTAAATGCGCAAGATTTCTATTTATGATTAAATGACAAATTATGCGTTTAAATAGTGCGTATTTAAAATTGAATGCGTCGAATATTAATTGACAAATTTTAATTATGCAGTAGTATGCATTTGAATATTATGTAAATGCACACATGAGTTAGCATCACGAATTAAATTTAAAATTTTATTGGTCTAATAATAAAAAAAAAGATTTTATAACACCTACAAGAATGAAGATAAATACTAAGCAAAATCGACTAATTTTTTTTAGGGGAATTTACATATAGGGGTCCGAAAAATGATAATTAAGGACAAAATAATTTTGCGTTATGACAGTGGTTCTTTGAATGTTATCACTGTATATATTTACTACTTTATAATTTTGCACTATATCCCCTTTCGCTTAATGAAACATTCTTTTAATTAAAATACGTCTCAACTATAAGCACGATATTTATCAATATTGTAATACTATTGTAATGTTTATTCAGTTCAAAACCAATAAGTCTGAAACATGAATCATATTTTGGGAAAATTATTGCAAGGTAATCGAAGATATTTAGAACAGCGAAAACTTATTTGTATTCGTAGAGAAAGTAAATTACTTTTAGAAATTGGTAGAAGTAGTTATAATTTTTACGTGCAAGACACTAAAAGAAACTGATTTTAAAGTAATACGTCTAATCGTCAAAAAACAATTGCATTTATATCATTTTAAATTCAAATTTGGGCCTTCGTTTTTCGGGCCCTTATATTTTTTTTATTTTTTTTTATGCGCAAGTAAAAAATAATTTAGATATCTTTTGTATATACGTAATAGAAAAAGAAATGCATTACAGGTAAATATTTAAAAAAATTAAAGAAGCGCGATCGGTTATTTTAATTATAAGTTTAATTATGATTGGTTTAAATGATTAATGCGTGGATATTCGCGTGATTGATTTTTATTGGTCAATCATGCGTAGATCGTCACAGAACCTTACGTAAGCTGCTGGGTAAATAGATGTATACATATTCGCATATGTATATATTAGTATTTGTTTCTAAAAATAGGTTTGAACCATAGCCTTATATAGACATTACCTTATTAGTATAGTTGTCAGTCATATCTGACAGATTGGACAGTTCGATCAGTTTAGATAGATTTGCCAGTTCTGTCAGATCTGACAGATATATCAGATCAGTTATTTGGATGGTTCAAGCAATTGTAAAACCTATATAAGAGTAGTATTAGTACAGTAATGTAAAGTATAAATACGATGTCTCTTGTCTTTAGAGCAAGATAGCTTTTGAGCTCAGTTAAGTTCGAAGTTTGAGTTCAATGTTGTAGAGCAATAACCTTTGAAATTAGAGTAGAAGTTTTAGCTCTAGTGACTATCCCAATAAATATTTAAATAAACTGTTATTGCTATAAATGAATTTACTCTGACAATAAATGAAATTTTATTAAAGTCCAAATCCTGTGACCTAATATTAGAGTTTCGTGACATATCAAGAGCTCTAGTTACTCAAACCAAGTTTTTCTACACTGTACCAAAATTCTCCGAACCTTGAGACCTGGACCAAATCTTCTATGCTTCTTTCTGCTTGCCAGTTTAAGGTTTAGGAGTCTTGAGAGCTTGTAGAGTTGATTTAAGTTAGTGTTAGTAGTATATAGTAGTATATTTGTATGAAGGGTTCATTTTTGCCCCCACAATTTGGTGGTGACTATGAAATGAACTTTTTAACCTACATGAAATAAAGCTGTAAGATTTAAACAAAATCATCAAACCAAGCCTGAATTTAGGAAGAAATACTTATTCTAAAGAAGAAACCCAAATACAAACCCTGCCAAGATATAAGCGATCCCGAAAAGAAATATCCTGCAAAGACATTTGAAAAAAAGTATGGTACACCTATTGTAAAAGAAACAGGCATTTAATTAATAAATGTCCAAAAGCAAAAGAATTAGAAGAATAATGCGCTGCTTTATTTGAAGCTCTAACCGATAACCAAGTTATCGAATTCCAAGAAATAGTAAATGAAATCTTTGGAAATGATTATATCAATGATGCACAACTTCCCAGGCTTTGGAATTAGTACTTGAGATATTAGAAGATATTACAAACTCTAAAAGTACTGGAGAAGTACCGATCATATACTTATCACTGTATATTCAGGTAATTCCAACCAGAGAAAAAAAAAGCTGACCTACAGTAACTCCTATGACAAAAGTTTCTTCAGGAAATCTCTAATCTGTGAATGGCCCGGTGACTGAAGTATGTGACACATATTTCGTTCTAGAAGAACCTCTTGGAAGTAATAACTTGGTTATAAAGAAGAAAAGGCTGATATAAACTGATATCCTTAAAACCTTGCCAATGCATATGAGGCTGTCCTATGAAAATTGACTCTGAAGAAAGAGAAAAAGCCTAGTCAAAAACTTCTGAACATAATTAATCCTAAAGAAAATAAAGCAAAAGTTATTTAGTAAAGATAGCAGTAATAAACCCAGTCCTGGGAATGCCATCGAATTTGAAAAAGAAACTCCAAGAGATTGTTGAACTGAAAAGAACGAAGCTAATATAACAAAAATTGGCAGATCAGATCAAAAGGAGGAACTTGTAAACGACAAAGCCCTAAATGAAAGTAGACAAGAAATATTAGTTGAGAACGAGGATATAAATAACGAAAAGAAGAATCATGTCGAAAAACCTCTGGAAGGAGAAGCTTTTTATAGTAAGTGTATTTTAATCTGCTGAATAAGGTTACTTATGTGATTTTAATCGATTTGCTTAGTAAAATTTAGACTTTACTATGTAGCGACTTTTGTCAATTGTGGGGCGAATATATTTTTTTAAAAAATTTTAATTTTCCATTGAACGTAAAAATCAAAAGTCAGCTAATAAAAAATTCTCCAATACTTATAAAAATTTTATAGTAAGTGTATTTTGACCTGCTAAATAAGGTTACTTATGCGGTTTAATCAATTTATTGGTAAAATTTAAACTTTACTATGTAGCGATTTTTGTTAATTATGAGTAGCTTATTTTCAGATCAAAGCCGTTTTTGAGTTTTTTTTAAATATTATAAAATTTGATGGTCAATAGTCCTATCACTAGGAGGGGGTCAGGACCTATGTAAACTCTAATCATGTAATTTACTGCACTTCCCTTATTAAAGTCCAAATCCCGTGACCTAATATTAGAGTCTCGTGACATATAAAGAGCCCTAGTTACTCAGACCAAGTTTTTCCACACTGTACCAAGACTCTCTGAACCTTGAGACTTGGACCAAATCTTCCACGCCTCTTTTTGCCTGCCAGTTCAAGGTTTAGGTAGGAGTCTTGAGAGCTTGTAAAGTTGATTTAAGTTGGTGTTAGTAATATATATTGATGACATTTGCACAGAAAGTTCATTTTTGCTCCTCACAACGCCAAAATACAAAACTCTTTGACTTTTTATTGTTGTTCTATTATCTGTTGCCGGTTATATATAAAAACAGATATGCATGTATATATATGGATTGTTTTCAAGGGATTTCTTTTTTCTTAATATTTTTATTTATAGGAGAAATCAAGACATCTGAATATACGTAATTTTCTTTTGTATTTACATAAGCAAGTAATTCTTCCAGCAATAATTGTATAAAAGCTTTTATTACCAAGACACTTTTATAACTTAGTTTTTTTTTTTTTGAAACTTAGTTTTTTTTTCTCGAACCTATTTTTTTTTTTTTGAAACTTAGTTTTTTTTTTGAATCTATTTTTTTTTTCAAACCTATTTTTTTTTTCGAGAATAGTTTTTTTTTTAAAAAAAAAAATGTTTATAGAAAGCAGTAAGAATATGAATCTAATTATTACATCTGTTTCTGAAATTTTAACCCCAAATCAAAGGCATCTTCTCCTATTTAATGTTGGTGAGCTATTCAACATTCCCCTGTGATAATTTGATGACAATTGGATGAACTCTCGTCTTAAATGTGTGGACTGTATTTAGTTATGAAAATCTAGTTAATGGTGATTTATAGAAGGTTTTTACTTGTCGTTTACAAAAAGCAACCTGTCAAGTTCACGTCAAAAGGAAATACTGCAGGAAAAACACTATAAAACAAAAATTTGATCTGCTAGTTTATGTTCGCCCAGAATAAAAGTTCACAATATTTTTTGAAGCAAAAAGTTAAAGTAGAAAGATTTAAAGATTCAGCTGATCATGCTCATTCACTAGAGGAAAGTGAAAAATTAAAGCGTCTACAAGCTGTTTGGGCCTTGGTTGAATTGGAAGCTATTAAGAATTATTAGCTGTCCGAAATAACGAATGCAGTAAAGAATTTGCAACAGAAAAATTAGGACTAAGGGATAGTATAAAAAATTAAAATGTAAAGAGGTTTCGAATATAAAGTCCAAAGTTTACAGTTCTCTTAATACATATCTTATTGGCAACTCAAAACATGGGTTAGATATTTATGAATTAGTTACTTTTCTTGAAAATCAAGAATATAAAGTTGAATGGTTTAAAGTTACAAGCCAATCTACCCAAGGTCTTGTTTTTATACATCCAAATCAGATTGATAATCTTGAGCGATATGGATAGTTAATATTAATTGATTTAACTCATAAAACAAACAGATACGATTATCGTCTATTTACTTTGTATATTCGTAATGCGTATAGATGCTGGAACGTAAGGGCTTATTTTTTTGTAAGTAACAAGGATAGTGGTACTGTTGCAGAAGCTTTAAAGATAATTCATCAGTTTGCGCGTTAGTAGGTGTCTAGATATTTTCTTTCTAATCAAAGTCACGTAGAGACAAAATGTATAATAGCTGCTTTTCTGGGTCTTCAAAATGGCGAACAAGAATGTTTTGTTATTTATTGTATAGTTCATATTATGAGAACATGGATGGGAAAAATTTATGATTCTAAAACTCAACAAAAGATGATAGGCGATGCACAAGAGAACTAAACCTGGTTGTGAAAAACTCATTTAACAAGTGATTAAAAAATGGTCAGTTCCGAACATACAGCGATATATTCAAAGAAATTATTTTAAAAGCACAAATTAGTAGGCTCTCTGGTTCCGGCAATATTCCCTCTTACTTTTTCAAGTGACTACAACTAATCCTCTAGAGTCGTACCATTCCGAATTAAATCAAACTACTATTTTTCATTATGGATTAATTGGTGTTATTTATTTTTTTTGATTAGGATTTAGAATCGATTTTTAAGTTGAAACTGAAGATATGAAAATCAACTCTAATCTACTACAGGTTATTTTTATTATACATAATCTTTTATATAAATTAGGGTGTAGTTTATTAATTTTAAATTATGTTTATGTATCTAATATGAGGCAAAGTGATAGCTGATAATCCAAAATATAAAGCAATTAAATTATCATATCAGCTAAATCAATCGAAGCAAAAATTCTTACTTCTAGAGTTTTATTGTTTGGTGATAAAGAAATAAAAGGATACATACTTTATTGCTTTATTTTAATCAATGATCAAGAAATTAAGTAATAAATCAGTCTCCATATTTTCTGCAATATGGTTGAATAGCACGCAAACAATTAAAGAAAAATGATAGTGATGACTATAACACAAAAGAACGCATAAATTATTCTGTCTGGCTCTAAGAAAATCTATAATGGTTTTTATAAGTTAAATTGTTATCCATTTATGCTGAGTTGTTAGTGCAGATATAATTTTAATGATGCACTATGGTTAGTGATGGGAAAATGCACATTTTTAGGAATGCATCGGTCCAGAAAAAGACCAGTCCAGGACCGATAAGGACCGTGGGACCATTAAAGGACCGGTCCTGGGACCAGTTCTTGTAAACATAACTGTGATATTTGTATCACCCAATCAAAAATTTCTTGATCAGATGTAATATCATCAGCAAATTTATAATAGCGTAATCTTATGTAAGGTCTTACGAACCGTAATATAAGCAAAATATTACGTAATATATTTCTAAATATTTTGAAATATCAAATTTTCGAAATATTATGAAAGTAATTTCGAAATATTTCGAAATATGTTACGAAATATTTCGAACTCTTTCAAAATATTTAGGACTAGGAACCCAAGCTGAATTAGTAGATCTGTAACCTGGATCGCGCATTAGACTGATTTTTCAAAATAGTTTGAAATTGTTTAACGATATTCAAATTTTGTACTACAAAATCAAATTAGATCTTTTGTTTATAATTAAATCTTCTATTTTGTTTTTTTTTTTACTTTTTAATCATAATGATATATAACAATTAACATATCTTTAATGATTACATACCTGTCACGAAAATTTCAACCCAAATCACTGGGTAAAAAAAAAAAAAATTTTTTGAAAAGTTCAAAATCTCTTAAGCCCATTTAATCCACAAGTTACCAAGGATCATAAATATATATTTTACAAAATGTGCCAAAAAACTTAAAAAAAAAAAAGGCTGTTTCGACCTATTTTTACCTTTCCTCCCTTTTACCACCCCTCTCATTTTTTTTCTCATTTTTTTTCTCATTCTTTTTTTTTTTCTCATTCTTTTTTTTTCTCTTTCTTTTTTTCTCTTTTTTTTTTCTCTCTTTCTTTTTTTTTCTTTCTTTTTTTTCTCTTTCTTTTTTTTTATTAATATTTCGAATATATTCAAAATATTTTAGAACGATCTGTAATCTAAATCATACCAAGGACGCGTTTGACTAATATTTTCGAAATGTTTCAATGATTTTCAATGATTGTACTACAAAATCAGATTAGATCTTTGTTTATTTTTTTTATTTATAATTTAAATTTTCTATCAATTTTACATTGTTTCTTCGTTTTCCTTTTGTTTGTTTTGGTTTTGTTTCATTCTTTTTAGTTTCTTTTTGTTTTTATTTTTATTTTTATTTTTTTTTTATTTTTATTTTTAATTTTTTTTTATTTATTTCTATACTTTATCACTGGCACTTTGCAAGAAATCCAACAACTTTTCAGCACTTTGCACAAGCCAACTCAGCCTTTCGACACTTTGCAAGAACACAACTAATAGCAATTTTGAAATTCAAGAACACAAGTTTTCGCAAGTTTTTGCAAGTTTTTGTAAGGTTTCGCTTTATTTATTTTTTCGTTTCATGTTTTTGTTTTTGTTTTTTTTATTTTTATTAATTTATTTTATTCCGGCACTTTGTGAAAACCTTCGACGATTTCTAATTGCAAAATTACGAACTATTACTTCAGAGAAATGGAGATTTGGGGCTTCATTTATTTTTTTATTTAGTTTGCTTACATTTTTGTTTTTTGTTTGGTTTCTTTTTTTTTAATTTTATTTATTCTTTACTTCTTTCAGAACTTTGCAAGAAAACGACTTGACTTTTCGGCACTTTACAAAAACACCAATTATAACGTCTCTGGCACTTTGCAAGAAGGCATAAATATGAATGAATATAATCGAATATAAGCGAATATAGACGAATATAAGCGAATATAGGCGAATATAAGCAAATATAATAGTTTATTTTTTTTCGGTTTTGTTTTTTTTGTTATTTTTTCGGGGTTGTTTTTTGTTTTTTGTTTGTTTTTTACTTATTTTTTTTATTTTATTTATTTCTTACTTCTTTCAGAACTTTACAAGAAAACGACCTGACTTTTCTAGCACTTTACAAGAACACTATTTCTAACTTTTCCGGCACTTTGCAAGAAGTAGCAAATATAAGTGAATATAAGCGAATATAAGTGAATAAGCGAATATAAGGAATATAATAGTTTATTTTTTTATAGCTAACTGTGAGGTGAGCAAAAATAAGTGTTTAGAGCTAGTTTTTTGTATATAGTAATAGAATTAAATGCGACGAAGTACAAAAGTAGTTTAAAATATTTGTAATAATGTAAAAATAATACATAATATATAACAAAGTATAATATTTATTAAAAATGTATATTTAATGAATGTAAAATATAATGTATAATAATAATAAATAAAAAAATATAGATGTCTAACTCTTTCCAACGATCACTTGGACCAAATTTTCCTACCGAAAGAAAACAAAAATTTTTCTTGTTAGAGAGTTGTCTATACATAAAGTATAGTAGGACAACACAGAAATACGGTTTTTACAAAGGTCAATCGGGCTGGAGGACTTCTTTGTATATTCGACATGCAAACCAGAAGCGTCCTTCTACAAGATAACTGGCAGGTGGTGCCCTTGTACGAGAAATTTTGGTGGGGATATAAGTTTCTCTCCGTCGACAAAGTATCCTGTGGTAAAACAATGGGGAATAACAAGAAAATGAGTTTTCTGAACTCACGTTCCTTCAAGTTTGATACAAGTGACTCCCTTCTCGTTTTCACTCCACTCCTTTTTTTCAAATTTTTTCGAAAAAGTGGCCGATTTAGTTTACTCCAGTAAAAGATCGACATTGTTTACAGTTTTCATTTTCGGACGAACTCAGTAGAATACAACCATGTGTTTGTTTTGGATAATATATCGCTACTCCACGTGACAAGTCTATGGTGAAAAGAGATATTTGAAATGAAACGTTAGTCAGAAGGGTCTATTAATATTAAAGCGAAGCTTTATAATAGAGATATACAATTGTTGCAGTTGTTATATGGATTTTGTTTATATCTGGCACGGGTTATAATAGTGTACTTATCATAGATTGTTTCTTTTTTTCTGCCTTTTTCTTCAGTTTTTCTTTTTCTTTTTTGCATTTATTTTGAATTTCGTTTAGTTTTTAGTATTACCCCTCTTTTTTATCTCTCCTTTTATTTTCTTGATATGTTTTATTTTTCTTAGTTAGTTGGAATTTGAATCCTTCTGCTCAAGAAGCTTGGAGAAGAAGGTTTAGGAAAAAAGTAGGCAGTCATGATAAGTTAGGACGTAAACACTAAACAGTGATATATTAAGTGATCATGTAGAAGACTTGATATGGAGTTAAAGTTTACTATAGCAGATCGAACATAGGTAATTTGAACTCTAGTCACAAAGAGCCGGGTTAGTCAGTATTTAAAATTTAGGTAGGCTTCAGTCCTAACTTGTATAAAACCTTAGTGTTAATTATATAAACCTAATAAAGTACTAGCATGATTGCTGAATTATAAAAAAAAAATAAATAAATAAAAAAATATAAAATTTTATATTAAATTGCGAAACCGTGCGAAATATTGCAAAAATCTGTAAAAAAGCATGATTATGTGTATATGTATATCGTTTATTTATTTTTTAAAAATTTTTAAAAATTTGCAAAAATTTGCAAAATATTGTGAAACAATGCGAAAATATCAAAATAATACCTCCTGCGCGCTTTAGTTTATTGATTTGCATGTGTATGCGACCCCTGTAGAGAGGTAATTTGCATTTTTTTTATTTGCAATATATTTCGAAATATTTCGAAATAATAACCGTAATATTACTGTAATATAACGTAATATATTACGTAATAAACCGTATTAATCGTAAGATTTTCGTAATATTACGGGCCGTAATATCTTACATAAGATTACGTATATATAATTCGCTAATAGTAGATCATATGATGTTTGTTTATATCTGACATAGAGTGTCCAGGATTATGTGATACTATGCTATGCGCATAATTGACTATTTTTTCGCATCGCATATGCTTCGCATAATTAAGCAAAAAAAAGCATTCAAGGCACGTGCCTCAAATATGATTGGTAGATACGATTTTTTGAGATTTCTGGAGCTACGATAGCTAATGCGGGAAAGAATTCTGAAAAGTTCTGATGTAGAAAATGAACGAACTGAAAATACGAGCAAGGTCGAGGCAAATTTTTTTGTCAATATCTGAATAATTCCGAGAATAGTATATGCAGCCAGGACCCCGGACATGTAGTACAGAGGTCATACGTTACGCATTTCAGCAAAACCCCTGAAATTTGAAAAGCAAAAAATCAGTTTTTGGCAATTATCTTGACATCCAGTAGTCCAATTTGAATAAACTTTTTTTTAAAATGAAACTCTCACTGAGGCGCATCTAACAAAAAAAAGTTCATTCAATTCTGATTACTGGATCAAAAGTTATTTAAATAAATAGATTTTGTCATTTTTAGCAAATTAGGTCAAAATTGGCCAAAATCCAGTTATGACCTATATGAGAGATGTCCGGGGTCCTATGTAGCCTAACACTATATAGATCGCATAATCTATTTAAATATTTCGCATAATCTTAAATTTATTTCGCATTCATCGCATAATTGACCTCGGTCAAATCGTATAATTTATCTCATCGTATCACATAATCCTAGACACCCTAATCTGATAGTAAAAATTACGTTATTTTTGGCCAATAAAATTCTATACATTAAGATTGACATCATTATTAAAGGGACCATTATGGGACCGAAAAACCAGACCGGACCGGGACTGTAAACACTATGATAACGGTCCTCTTAGGGACCGGACCGGTCCGAACTGATGCAACCCTATGTGCATGCTATTATAAAATGCACATTTTTCTATCATTAACCATAGTGTATCATTAAAATTACATTTGCACCAACAATTCTAATTGTACATTTATTGACCCTAATTTCTATAAACTTTAATGATTCTATGAAATATAGATTGTGTAGCAGTAATCTTGAATTGACTCAAGCAAATTGCGACTGATATAACACATCAGAAGCTTGGTATCAATCATGCAACCCTTAGAACATAACACAAGTATGGACAAGTGATATCAATGACTTTATTAAAGAATTTCCAACCCGATTACTTAAAGGTATTTAAGTATACTAGTAATAGAAGTCTTTAAAGGTTCTTTTTAAGTCTTATAATATTAAATCAAACCTATTTTAATAATGTTACAGATAATTTATATCATATTTATGCTCAGGAAGACTTTTACAATTATAATATCTTGCAAGATAATGATATTCCTAGCATGATACAATATTATATTCTTAGAAAAAAGAAAAAAAAAGAAAATATTATTATGAAACTATTCTTTATGCTATTTCAGAAATTTTTCGGGTCAATAGGTGCAAACTTGCAAATATTATACCTATAGAGTTATTATATTAGAGATATTAACGGGCAAAGACCTTTTTGATGATTATGAATTTGATACTGAACTTGTAGTAAAGGTTTGAAGCATATCTTCTGATTGATCTATTAAATTGGTTGCACAATATATGGATTTTGATTTATAAAAATGGCTTACTGTTTTTATAGTTTAAAACACAATTAACATCGGGAGAATTTTTTAGGTTCAAATCAGTGCAGATTTCTAAAATAAAACAATAATTAAAAATCTGCAAAGATTTGCGATCCCACAACTATACTTAAAGAAATTTTTTTTATAAATTCTGCGAAGATTTTTAAAAATACATAAATCTGTGCAGACCAGGGGTGTAATAGCCAAAAGCAAATAAAAATAAATTACTATATGCTCGTCTAAAGATTAAATGCTGGCTAAATTTTCATATATTAAAAGAATTTATTCGAATATTTATACTATATTTTAACAATGTAATTTATAAATATTTTATTACAAATATATAATAAAATAATAATACATGTAAAAAAATAACTAAATAAAAAGCAAATAAAAATAAATAACCATAAATATTACCAAAATAATAAAAAATAATATATTTTTATTAAAAAAAAAAAAACTACAAAACATTACACAAATACTATAAAGATACCACACAAACACCACATAAATACTATAAAGACACCACTGCACGAATGCCATAAAGACACCACTGCACACTACACAAACGCCGTAAAGACACCGTACAAACGCCATAGAAATACTATACAAAGAAAAGGTTACTGATAAGCCAAAAAAAAAAACCAAACAAAAAAAAACTGAAATTCAAAGCCTAACATATACCAAAAAAGAAACAGAAATACAAATGACAGAAAAAGTTCCACCCAGAAGACTGAACAAAAGAAGCGCCAACAACTAAGGAAGCACTATGAAAGAAAGTACACCGATTGGACGATACCAATAATGAAAGAAACACTGACAAAGAAAAAACACCAGAAAGGACGACTCCAACGGCGAAGCACCAAAATGGGCAGCTTTAGCGACGAAAAACCCACGAAACAAATCCTTGCATACTTACCTGAAAATCCAAAGCTCTACTGTGAACCAAAAAACACTCTCTCCCCTCTTCTTGATTCCCTTCTTACTGAGACCGATCCACCTTCACGCTCATTTCGCCGCAAGAATGTATAATTCGGCATTAGCTTTCAAGTACCAGAATACTATATGACTCCAATGGCGAAAGAAAAGAGGTACTGAAGTGAACAGCTCCAACAACGAGAACCCAAAAATCAAAAAAAAAATTAAAAAAATTAGTACTGTATATAAAAAATAAAAAGAATTTTTTTAATTTTATAAAAAAAAAACTTAACTTATCAGTTATATACCGTTTTGATTTTGTGTAACTGGTGATTATCATCACCAAACGAAAAAATCTATAAAATAAAAAAAGAAAAATATTTAAATATATTTAATAAAATAAAATAAAATAAAAAAACGTAACCAAAATACTTATCTTATAGATCCAGGGGATGATAAATAAAATAAAAAATTAATAATGAAAATGAATAAAAATAAGAATCGAAAAAAATAATTAAATAAAAATTAAATAAAAGATTAAAAAATAATTAATAATAATTAAAAATAATTAAAAAATAAAAAAAAATAAAAAAAAATAAAAAAATAAACATAATAATAAAAAAAAAAGACATAAAAAAATAAATTATTTAAAAATAAATTAAAAAAATTAAAAAAAAAGTCAAAATTAAAAAAAAATAAAAATAAATAAAAATAAATTAATAATAAAAAAATTACCAAAAAAATAAGAGTTAATAAAATAAAAAATCGAAAAAAACTAAAAAAAATAAAAACGTTAAAAATAAATAAATTAAATTATTAAAAAATTAAAAAAAAAGAATTAAATAAAAAATAAAAAAATTATAATAAAAAAAAATTACAATAAAAAAAATTATAATAAAAAAAAATAAAAAAATTTAAAAAATTTAAAATAAAAAATTAAAAATTCAAAAAAAAAGAAAAAAAATTTGAAAAAAAACAAAAAATTCAAAAAAAAATTAAAAAAAAAAGAAAAAAAAAGTTTGAAAAAAAATATTTATAAATAATAAAACGTATAAGAATAATAAAAAAAAGTGTACATGTACGTACGTGCATGGGAATAAAAGTAAATTCTGGTTATTCCTTATAGGAATAACCAGAAATTTACTTTTATTTTCACCATCGGTTTTATTCAAATTTTAAAAACGATAAAAATAAAAATAAAAAAATAAAAATTTTTTTATTTATTGTTTTGTTTTGTTTATTGTTTTTTTCATTGTATTCTTACTGGCAGGTAAGTATAGTAGTTATAATTGTAGAGATTATTGCAGATTATAATAGGCAGCGCCTATTATAATCTGCGAAGATTATACTTTTTAAAAATTTGTATAGATTTTAGTCAAAAAATCTGCGAATAACTGCAAAAATCTAAATTTTGAAGATCTTTGCAATTTTTTAAACAAGATTCTGCACTGATTTGATAAACTTGAAGATCACTGCAGATTATTAATGTTTTTAATTTCCCGATGAATTAGTGGAATAAAGAAGTAGAAAGTTCGGATGATGCGAATGAAATTAACGGAAAAGGTTTCTTGGTTCTTAAGTAAGTGAACTATTATTTGTATATGTGATTTATTTTTATTTATGCTTGTATTTTGTAATTAGTATTAATTTGATCGAAGCTCAAACTTGTTTGTTATAAAGAAGATCAGAGCTGGGTAAAACAAGAAGGCATTTAAATAGTACCAATAGCTTTCAATTGTAATAACTAAAAGTATTCTTTAAATTGATTTAAATTAATTTGGGTTTATTTTTGATAGTCTAGGTTGTGCTGTATTTTTATCTGTGTTAAATGTTGCTACCACTCTACTCAAAATAGTTTCTGATTTTAATAGATTGGATTAAATAGCGTGGGTTGCAACTTCTTATCTACTCATAATAGTATATATATCATCTATAAGTACAGTTCTAAAAGATAATTGATTTTAAAAATAGAATCGATACTTTGGTTAGAGATGTTATGGTCCTGCAAAAACCATGGTCTGAACCGGTCTTTTGGACCAATCCAACCAGTTTTTAGTTCTAAATTGAGAACTGGGCCAGACCAATCCATAGCTTATAAGTTTCTGATATCGGCCTAATTCAGTAACTTATTGATTTTTGTCTCAGTAACTTGTTGATTCAGTTATTGATAATTTTTTTCAATGATCTAAACTGTGATCTGTGAATGCTTATACGTATGTGCATGACTTATATGCACATAACTTACTCATATATTATCATTATGATCCAAGACCAATCTGATCTTTTTGGCAAGAAGATAATTTTAACATCCTTACCCAGAATTTATGATGATAGCTGTAAGTAACAAGTTTTTAAAATCTCATTTGGGCAATACCACATCAAATTAATTTGTGTAGTGAACATTAAAAACCAAATAGCCAACTTTACCAGCAAATTGACTGGGCTATGAACTAGTTTATAGACCGGTCCTAGACCACAGTCCAGTTCACGGTCCTCTGCTAGAACCGGTCTTTAGGACCAAGACCAGACCGGGACAGACCGTAACATCCCTAACTTTGGTTTTGACTTAAATGTGAATCGTTCTAAACTAGAATTGTGCGATATGATGAATTTAATATAATGCTTGGACTTGAGTTGGTTTAAACTAGAATTTAAACTTAAGTCCAAGCACAAGACAAAAAAATATTAATAATTAGTAGTTAATTATAATTTTATTGTTATTCTTTAGATTCATATTATAAGGTAGTCGAACTTGACAAGAAGAAATATTTAGATTTGGAGAATGTTGCCTTTGAATTTCGCATTAAAAAAATTTCTGTATTCGGAGTTGATAATGATATACTTAGTAAAATTTACAAATTTTCTTATTCTATTCAACAATTAATAATTAATGAACTTTGCGCTGTTAAAGAAAGGATAGAAAAAAGAAAAGCTTTACCAGGTCTTAGTTGTGAATATCTTTTTTTTTGTTGATATTTGCTATTCTGTCGATATACTGGTATATTTTATAAACATATATATGGTTCTACAAAATTATTAACAAATGAAGCATGGTTGAGATTTTAACAAATGTTTGAAAAAGCTGAGTTTGATGTTTATACTTGCCGTGAATTAATTGAAGTAAGAAGTCCACAAAAAACTGAAGTTAAAAAAGCTATAGGAGTCATAGTTTAGTTGTAAATGAGTTGATTAAAAGGATACATGATACATATTGGCAAGTTAAGGAGANATTAACAAATGAAGCATGGTTGAGATTTTAACAAATGTTTGAAAAAGCTGAGTTTGATGTTTATACTTGCCGTGAATTAATTGAAGTAAGAAGTCACAAAAAACTGAAAGTTAGAAAGCTATGGAGAGTCGTCGTTTAGTTGTAAATGAGTTGATTAAAAGGATACATGATACATATTGGCAAGTTAAGGAGAGTGGTAATTCTGTGTGAACAAATGTGTTTGTTTAAGAATTGAGTATGTACCTGGAGCCTGTATTAAATAATCAAATTAATTGAATATTAGCTTAAAAGCAAAAAGATAAATAAAAAATAAATAAGTAAATAAATTCATTTAACTAGCAATAACAATAACATTTAAATTTTTGCTCATGATAAATATATATGCAACGATTATGAATGTACTATAGTGCGGGACATCTAAAGGCTTCCCAAACTTTAAAAGCAAATAGCATTTAATATAAAAATAATATCAACAAAAATGGGCCGCTATTTTGTAGTTTAACTAATTTACTACAACTTAGCGGCTCTAATTTTTTAAAACTTATTATATATTTTCAATATATATGAATTTAAAAGTGCGCTATTTTTATATGATACGGAAAAAATTACCTTAAAATGGGACAAGTCACGTGTTTTGGCTCACTCCTGTTGGTTAATTTTAAAATATTTTAAAATTAATTTTAAAAATTAATTTTAAAAATTAATTTTTAACCAATCAAAATGCAGGATTTCAAAAAACATCAAATTTGATTATAAATTTTTGAAAATGGGACAAGTCACATGACTTTTGTCTTTAGGTATCCTGCACCATACATTTAAAATCATGCCTATGCAAAAATGTGAATTGTAATCAGTTTGTGCTTGGTATGACTCTCAGAAAAACAACACAAGGATGAACAAGCGGAAATATATATGAATGCCGATAATTGCATTTATGAATTTTCAACTTAAAGCCATATCTTATGAAGATATAATTGAATAGATTCTTTTAAAAAATTAGACAATACAATCAACCCTCCATAAATGCAACCTCCATAAATGCAATACCTCTCTAAATGCACGTTTTTTTCTATTCCGTAAAATGTTATTAGTGCTAAATGCACGTTCTATATTCTGTAAATGCACGTTTTCTTGAATAACATTTTATATCACACTAACCTCCCTAAATGCACGTGGCCAATCAAATTTTAGTATTTAAGATAGGTTATACAGTTTGGTAGAAGTTACACAAACTTGATGATCTAATTTTTAAAAGCTGCAATTTAATTGGCTCTCTTTAAATGCAAACCTCCCTAAATGCACGCTGTAGGCTTGTCCCTACAAGTTGCATTTATGGAGGGTTGACTGTATTCAAAAAATCAGTGATAGATTTTTTGCAACCTAGTTAGATGGAATACAATTAGGGTTTGGAATGGGCCAGGTCGAGCTAGGTTTTTCTAAATTTAAGCCCAAGCACAAAGAAATTTTAAAACCCAAACCCATGCCTGGCCCGTTTTAAAATTACAGGTTTGGGCCGAGTTGGGTCACTTCAAACTATGACATGGCCCAACCTAACCTGATCCAGCCTAGCGATAATATAAAGGTTAATGCCCAGGTAAGTTATTATACACTTAATAAGTACTTTTGGGGAATGTAATGTTTTTGCTCTAAATAGCATAGCAGGCTTTCGTAATTTTACAAAATCTGATTGACTAGTAGCATCACGAAATTTTATATATAGATATTAATCGATATATAACAGTTAATCGTTTTATATCGATTAAAAAATAACAATATATATCGATTAACTAGTTGAAAATCGATATATATCTATAATCGATATATATCATTTTATATATTATAATCGTTATATATCTATAAATCGATTATAATCATAATTATTTAAAACGATATATAACGATTAACAGATCTTTAACGATTACATACCCATCACAAAAATTTCAACCCAAATCACCGGG
>QKWP01000319.1:213272-230110 GCA_003550325.1 Gigaspora rosea
AAATATTTCGAAAGTATTCGAAATATTAAAAAGAAAAAAAAAAGAGAAAAAAAAGAAAGAGAAAAAAGAAAAAAAAAGAAAGAGGAGAAAGAGAGAGAGGAGGTAAAAGGGAGGGAGGGATAAAAATCATTCAAAAATGACATTTTTTTTTTCTTATGCCAGTTTTCTTTATTTTGTCTTTCTCTTTTTTTTTAACCTACTTTTTTTTTGAAATTTTACTTTTTTTGTGTGTTTTTTTTTTTTTTACCCGGTGATCTGGGATGAAATTTTTGTAACGTGGTCAAAACACTGTGTAATCGTTAAGATCTGTTAATTGTTATATATCGTTTCAAATAATTACGATTATAATCGATTTGTAGATATAACGATTTAATATAAAAATGATATATATCGATTAAGATATATATCGATTTTTAACCGGTTAATCGATATATATCGTTATTTTTTAATCGTTATAAAATGATTAACTATTATATACTGTATCGATTAATATCTATACATAAAATTTCCTGATGAAGTCTGCTGAGGCAGATAATTCTATGGGAATTCCAAAACTGCCATTTGTTACTATTATGGAATTGGCGTGAAAGAAAATTATAACAAATTCGAGAAATGGATTATAAAGTAATTTTTATTTTTTATTATAATTATTTGTAGTTTATTAAGCAAGATTTCTTACACAATTTTAATAATCAGGGAGTAAGCATGAAAAGCATTTTATTGATCTATTATTTATCAACAATTTTAAGCTTATAAATACGTAGTAAAACAAACATAAATACTTATTTACCATTACGTAGATGCCAGTAAAACCATACACTTACGTTCCTGGTAATTCCGATCTGTGATCGCTGCATACATACTTTAAAATGATGCAGATCCATCACTAGATCACAAAAATTTTGCCTATAAAAATTGTACGTACGTATGAAGTTCTTTTTATCAGATGAATACTTTTTTATAATAAATTAATTATTTATTTTTTATTTTTGCAATGAAATAGGTGCATCATGCGTCACCCATTATTAACCCGGGTCTGACCCAACTCAGGTTTTTTCTGACCCGGGTCTAACCTGACCAGGTTTTTTCTGACCTGGGTCAGACCCGACCCGAACCGTGTTTGATCTGACCCAACTCGACCCGGGTTGGGTCTGACACGAATCGGGTTGGGTCAGACCCGACCCGGCTAAGACCCCTACTAAACACAAATAACAAAGACTTCTTGATGCAGATAACTGGTAAACGTTAGCCATCTTACTGACCTTAAGCAAATTAGCCAATAACATTGAAATTTGTGGGACAAATGTTATTAAGTTACCACAAATGACGAAATTAAGCTCTGGACCATCAGCAATGGGCTTGAGCAAAATCCTTAAGCATTCATGAAAAACTTTTCTTCGTAATTTTTGAAATTCTTTAGAATTTTTTGTTGTGGAATCTTTAGCTTTTAAGATAGGTAGGTACCTGATTAAAACTTTAGATTTTGCTAGGATTTTGGTATGTTACCTAGAGTTTGAAACTGATTTTATTTGATTAAAACCGATTTTATAATATGAAAATAAAACAGATTCCAAACACTAATGTTACCTAAGAATAAAAATATAGGGTGTTCGGAAGATTCCCCATATGGTCTAGAGCCATTGCATCAGAATAAAGAATTATCAATAGTAATCGTTGATCAAGAAGTAATAACGATTCTTCTCGTTCCCACCAGAGGCAATTATATTGTTTTTCAAAGATACGGCACTCTACGTTATTTCTTATTTGCCTTTTATTTACAAATTTAAGAACTAATTGCTGATTTATACTATCGATCATTAATAAAGACTGTATTGTCTTTATTAATAATCAATAGTAAAACGTATAAGGGGAGTGACAAAAATTAGATAATTTTTTAGGGAAAGAGGGAGTAAAAAAAGTTGAAATTATATATAAGAACCTGACTATATATATATTAAGAAAGAGAAAGGGGTGGGCCTCTAATAAAAAATAATCAGATGATTAATGATACTGCCCTAATTAATGCCTTGAAATGTTATAATAGGAATTTCTTTGAACATCATGTAAGGAATTGTTGAATTATCTAGAAATTCCTTTACAAACTTTGTTGTTGGAAGAAGAGCCAAAACATCAAGATTTGAATGCTTATTGAAAAATTTTATAAAAGCATCACCAACCGAATTAAACAGTTGATATTTACTAATAATTTCTATAAATTCACAATATGCATCATTGGGCCAATTAATTTTGTATAGATATAGAAGGTCATGAATTGCATTATCAGGTGAAGCACCTTGTAGTTTTCTAAATCAATTTCGATAGGTATAAAAAAAGACTCAGAATCTGCTGAAAGATGCTCTGTTTCCATATCGGAATAAGGTGATACTAATACGTCTTCGTTCTAACATACAATTATTATATAACATTTAATAACTTATAATAGCATTTATAGCAAACTAACTTTATATGTTATAGAATTTACATCATAGTTATTTTCTGTTTGTATAGAAGAATCTAACTCAGGATCTAACATAACTTCGTCCTTATTTAAGTATAATCGTTAATTATCGTTTTAAAACTTTATTAACAAAGGGTACTGCTATTCAGTGTTGTACACGGACATTGTCCCGCCAATTTTTCAGGGACGCGGACAGTCCGGGACGGGACGCCCGGGACATGTCCGCAATAATGTCCCAACATAATACATGTCTGCCAGGTAAAACCAATCAAATTGCGGAATTATACGAATTTTATTGGTAGATGATCACGTGTT
The DNA here is from genome assembly GCA_003550325.1 of Gigaspora rosea. Lineage (NCBI taxonomy): Eukaryota > Fungi > Glomeromycota > Glomeromycetes > Diversisporales > Gigasporaceae > Gigaspora > Gigaspora rosea. Next base: position 216,046 of record QKWP01000319.1, read on the forward strand.
AAGTCGCAAAATGTCCGGGACAAAAAAAATTCTGGGCGGACATGTCCCGGACGTCCCGTTCCGGACGGTCCGCCGTCCGTGTCCATGTCCCATGACAACACTGCTGCTATTTACACCATGGTTTTTGCTATTTGCACATTTTGTGTAACATTAGATCATCAATCACATTTTTCTATTTGCACCATGGTAATATATGTTGTACCAATAAAAACTTCTTTTTTTTGTAAATTAATACTATATAAACAAGATTTTTGCAAGTTTCGTATAACCTTGAACTTTTAATGTTGCACCAATAAAAACTCACCTTTTTTGTAGATTAACAGTTACTCACACTATTAATAGCATGTAACATTATACAAATCTTATTTTGGTAACCTAATCTAATCTAATTTTATAATACAGACCAACCCTAACTTTAATTTCATAATGCGGGCCAACCCTTACCCTAATTTTTTATGGCCTTAACTAGTGTTCCGCACGGATCGGATCGGACGGATATTTTTAAAGATCCGGATCCGATCCGAAAAACGGATCGAATCCAGGTCCAGATTCGGATCCGAATAAGAAAGATCCGAATCCGGATTCGGATCCGATAATAGATAATGCTTATTTTTAAAATATGCATTTATCTGCATAATCGTTTTAACCAATTTATAATTTAGTTTAATATTTCCGGATATATCGACTTTATTTATTTCGAATTCATGCATATGCGTACTACAAGTACTTTACGAGTGACAGATTATCTGATTAATCATATTTGCCATCATACAATAGTGTTCCGTTCCCACAAATGATCAATGCAAGTTCCTTATTTGGTTTAATTTCAAAGACTTTTTTTTTTATATCCCATTATAAAAAGGCGTTTTCACGACTTCTTAATACAAATGTATTATCCGGTTCAATTTAAATCAGCAAGCGACTTATATGCTCAAGTATGACTTAAATATAAATTAGTTAAAATAATCGCATGATTTAAAAACTATTAAAAATAATATTTAAGTTATATACATACGGTTCATCTAGCACCCTCCACCATGACCTTAGACACATCGCCATGCGTACTGTTTTTTCATTTAATCGACTCCGCTTTTCACTTATCATATCGCCACTAACACTAAAAACTTGCTCACTAGGAACACTTGTAGCAGGTATCGGAAGGCAGTCTCTAGCAAATCTTGAAAGATTTGGATAATTAGCTTCATTTGTTCGCCACCATTCTAGAATATCTATACATGGGTCTACTAGTGGTGCATTTGAGTATATATCAAGCTCACTCTGACGCTCAATACGGGATCGTTTGTAAATTCGTGATATTATATTTGTTGTAGACGTTTCAGCAATCGAGTTTACATCTTGATCAGGAACAGGTGCATATTGATTTTCATATTTATTTTTAATACTATAAAATAATACATATAATAATTAATCAATACATTATATTGGTTACATATTTTACACTACAAATTATAAACTAACATGTCTTTGATTTGATTAATAAGTTGCAACGACCATCCGAGGTCCTCAAAATACTGAAACTTAAGCCGTGGATCTAACACTATTGCCGAAATATGCCATATATTTGTCTTTTGACAATACCCTAGAAGTTTAGCAGTCGCAGCTTGACATCCTTGTACGAGCCATTGTGGTGTATTACTTTTTCCTTGAGTTTCGCCAAGCGTTTCGAGCAACATGTGATAAAGGGGAACAACCATTGATAATGTTGGATATTCAGATGCCGATATAATGGTTGTTACTAAACAAATATTTAATGTAATACGGTTATTAATATAAACCTAATAAATTATATTACAATAAAGTTTACTAACCATCTTTAAATGGTTTTAAAACTTCAACTACGAGTTTTATTTTATCCCATTCATCCTCACTAAGAACATATGGCCGCGAATCCGATTCAGCTAGAGCGACGCTATCTAATACTATTCGCAATTCTATAGCCCGATTACACATTTCGAAGGTAGAATTCCACCTCGTGCTTACATCGAGAATTGGTTTCAATTGCCTCATATTGTGAATTTGACATGCCTTTTGTAACCTTTCGCAACGTTTTGGCGTTCCTCTTACGCTTTTAATTAATGATCGTAGCTAAAAAAAAATAATTATAAAATAATTAATAATAATAAAACACAAATCGAACCAATTTAATTAATAAAAAAATACTAACCCTTTCCAACTCGGTTCCTACAATATCTAACATGCTTTGCACTGCAAGGTTTAAAATATGTCCAAAGCATCGTACCGATTGTTGAACACTATCAAACTCGATACCAATTTGTGACAAGGAATATGCAAAATCTTGCAAAAACCTATTATTAGACGATGCATTGTCACGCGTAATTGCAACTAACTTTGAGATAATTCCCATTTCGTGAAGACACGTTTCCATTGCATTTGAAATTGCGGCACCCGTGTGTGAACCTTTCATACTAACAAAATCTAACAAAATATTTTGAAGTTTCCATGAAACGTTTAGGTAGTGGATGGTTACTGCCATAAATGACTTGTCGCCAGTATCATTCGTCCATATATCAGTAGTTACGGCTATGCCTCCGGGAATTTCTTGCAACTTTCTTCGAAGCCTTCTTTGTTCTATTTCAAAATCACATGCTGTATGTCTTTTTACCGTATCAGCTGAAGGTGCTATTAAAAAAAAAAAACTAAGTACTTGTCCTTTTATCCTTGAGCACTATTCTAATAAATATCATACCTGTCGCGCGAGGATCTAAAAATTTAAAAATCGATACAAGTTCTTCATCTTCAGTAATTAAAAAAGGCCGATTACGTTTAATAATCCATTGTTTAATAAGATTATCAAATTTAATTTTATTAAATGGTTCGCGGAAATGATTATTAATCTAATAAATAAAAATTATATATTTTAAAATCACATGAATATTCCTTCTAACTATTATATATTTTAAAAACATACGCCTGTTTTATTATTCAGCATATTAATAACTGAAACACCTTGTTTTATATTCAGCTTTTTTAATTCAGGTACTTTATTTTTGTGTAGTTTAAGATGTTTCTTAAGATTTGATGTGGTCCCGTCTTGATATACTAAATTTGTGCTACAGAAATCACAGGTCGCCTTGTTACCTTTTTTTTTGAAGTAGTTCCACACGAAAGACCTATATGTAAAACAACCAGTAAATAAATACAGTATATATTAGATCTTTTTAAATCGATATAAAGTTGCTTAGTACCATAAAGCCTCCTACCTGGAACGCACAGTTTTACTGCTACTACCACCTTCTGATTGGGTTGGAGATGATTTACTAACTTCAGCTTCGACTTCAGCTTCAGCTTCGACTTCGGCTTCGACTTCGGCTTCGGCTTCAGCTTCAGCTTTATCTTCGTCCATGTAAGTAGGCGTTTGTTCATAATCAGTTTCACTAAACTCCCAAGGAGGAAGCGTAGACAAAGTTGACATTGTCTTGATAAAAGTTCAAAAGTTCTTCGGTATTAGAAGAAAAGTTTTTTTTAAAAAAAAGTTCCACGTCCAACATCATAATGCGTAACGCAAAATTCTTTATATCAAAAAAAAAAATTCAAAAAAAAAAAATCTAAAATTTAAAATTTATCATAACGTCCCTAATTATTAGACTTAGAAGGTTTAGAAAATTTAGAAGGCTTAGATAACTTAGAAGGCGTAAAAAACTTAGCGGTTTTAAAAAACTTAGAAGGCTTAGAAAACTTAGAGTTGATCTTATCTTTATAATAGAAAAAAAAAAAAGCGTTGAAGTTTTTATTTAACGGTTTAGATAAAATGGTTTAAAGTTAAGAGAACGCTTTTTTTTAAACAATATAATAATATAAGCCAATCAGAGTATCCAGCCAATTATCGTTTATTATTTGAGCGGATCCACGGATCTACCGGATCGGATCCCATTTTGGATCCGGATTCGGTAGAACTAGAAATCATGGATCCGGATCCGATCCGAACACCGGATCCGGATCGGATCCGGGTCCTCGGATCGGATCTGCGGAACACTAGCCTTAACATAATGTGGGCCAGAGTTTTGCAATTTTGTATAACCTTGGCTTATTTTCATATTACACCAATAAAAATGCCTTTTTGTAGATTAACAGTTATTCGCACTATTAATGTCATGTAATATTAAACAAGTCTTATTTTGGTAACCTAATCTAGTAGCCTGCTAACCTAATTTTACAATGCAGGCCAACCCTAACCCTAATTTAATAATGCGGGCCAACCAGGACCCGGATAATTCTAATATAGGTAGTATGCTTAAACTGGACATTTTTTTGGGCCGAACTCGTTTAAATTCTGGTTAAAATTAAATTTTAATTTTAATTTTGACCAGAATTTAGACGAGTTCGGCCCAAAAAAATGTCCAGTTTAAGCATACTACCTATCTTAGAATTATTCGGGGTCCTGGCCAACCCTTACTCTAATTTTTTAAGGCCTTAACATAATGCAGGCCAGAGTTTTGCAATTTTTGTGTAATCTTGGACTATTTTCATGTTGTACCAATAAAAGCTCGCCTTTTTTGTAGATTAACAACATATAGGAGTGCAAAATAAGCTTTTTGCAATTTTTGTGTAACCTCAGACTGTTTTAATGCTGCACCAATAGAAACTACCTTTTTTTGTAGATTAACAATATATAGGAGTGCAAAATAAGATTTTTCAAATGTTCGTATAACTATACTATGGTACAAATAGAAAAGGTTGATTAATAATCTAATATTACACAAAATCCATGGTGCAAATAGCAAAAACCATAGTGTAAATAGCAGTACCCTTAACAAGTTATTACGAATTTACCCTATATATTATAGAAAATTCATCTGTATAAGAATCGTAACTAGAACTATAATCTGGAAGATTATAAATGCTAGCATTTACTTGCTCATTAGGATCAGTTTGACTTGCCTTGTCATTAATATAGAGATGACTTTGAAAAATGTATTGTGATAATGAACTAGATTTTGAAAAATCACGAGAACAATAAGGACATTGCCAATGCATTTTGAAAAAAAATAGAGAAGCAAAAAAAGAGAGAAAAGATGAAGAGAAAGAAAGTAAAAAAGCAAAAGAAAATAGAAGAAATAGGGAAAAGAAAACAAATAAGAGAAAGAAAAGAAAAGCAAATAAAGAACAGTTAAAGGACGAAAAAAAACAAAAGAGAACAAAAATATAAAAGCAAAAGAAAGCAAAATAAATGTAAGAAAATAAAGAAAAAAGCAAATAAGAGAATAGAAAAAGAAATAAAAGCGAATTGAGTGAATAAAATGAATAATAGGATAGAAAGATCAAAAGGTGAAAGATAAAACCGAAAATAAACGATATTAAGCGATATTAAGCGAAATCAAAGAAAAGAGAAAGAGATAAAATGAGAAAATAAAAGGGCACTAGGACACCAGAACCTAGACTGGATTCTGTTTCTCAGATTTAAAAGAGAAGAGTGAATGACAAATGATAAAAAGAAAAAAAAGAATATTGAATTAAAGCGATTATCAATTATAAAGAATCTGTAAGAATGTCTAAAGGATAATATTTAGAGAATTTGCATTGTATCTGTTTGTATAAATTCATATCTATTTATATTGATTTAAATCAATTTAACTTTTTTTTTCAAAACAATTTCATACGCTAGTAAACAACTAGTGTTATATTAATGCATGACCTAACATGTGCGCCAAAGAAACTTTATTTTTCAAAACAATTTCATGTGCTAGTAAACAACTAGTGTCATATTAATGCATGACCTAACATGTGCACCAAAGAAACTTTATTTTTAAAACAATTTCATATGCTAGTAAACAACTAGCATCATATTAATGCGTGACCTAACATGTGCACCAAAGAAAAACCTGAGCGGCATTGGGCTTTTAATTATTTTTTGTAACGGACATAATCGATTCAATCTATTACCTAATAAATTAAATCGATTATGTCCATTACGAAATATAATTGAAAGCCTGATGGCACTCGGGTTTTCTCATTCAGCGAAATTATACAATATACAAAAAACTCAGCTATGCGATAAATCTCAGAATATTGTCATTACAAGTATAATGATCAAAAGCGTTTTCATCATTCAAATTTTTTTTCAATCGGTATGTTTTTCATCATTATGTTTTATTTTTTTATTTTTTTTCCTTGCTTACAATGAGATAAGTATCTTTCAATTTTTTTTCTTTCATTACGTTTGACATTAACTTTTTTTTCTGCTTATAAATAAGATAAGTATCTTTCAAATTTTTTTTTCATTACATTTTCTTTCGGTATGAATTTCATCATTATGTTTTAATTTTTTTTCCTACTTACGAAAGCCTTTACAATTATATAAATACAATAGATTTCTAGCGTTTAAAGATAATTGAAATTTCTTTTTTGTAATTTTGAAAAAATGAAAAACACAAAAAACTCACCTTCTACTACTCCTAATACACCACATAATAACGAACAACCTTGACTGTTTGTTCTCGATCGGTTTCTTATATACTATATGACCCTAAACAACTATCTTAAAATGTTTGTTCTCAATCGGTTCCTTATGATGACTATAATCCTCAACAAACACTTCATACTTTTCGTTTCAGCTATATAATACCGACCCTAAACAACTACAACCATCTCAAAATGTTCGTTCTCAATCGGTTTCTTATGATAACTATAATCCGTCACCACCGCCGCTACTGCCAAGGCTTATACCCAAAATCAGCAATGGTACTTATTACTTAAACGGCTCACTGAAGATGTTCAAGAAATAAAAACTGAACTAAAGAGAAAGCGAAAGGAGCAAGAGAATGAACTCTTCCCTTAAGTACTCTTTAAGTGATAGACGTAAGTGAATTTCTTTCTAAATATATATTTTTTTATATCGAATATATTCGTTGTAAATGTTTGTTTTGATTTTTTTTATTTTAAAGGGGATATATAATGGTGTTGTAAAGCAGTTATTTCTGAACCATGTTTACCCAAACCAGAGTGTCCTAAAGGAGGCGTTGAAGAATTACCCCGAGGAAAATTCTCTGCCTTTATAGTTCAAACCAGTATACAAACCATTTTCACAGTGAATGGTATAGTGCCGTACGTCATTAATTGATATTTTTTTTTTAATATTGTTATTTTATCGATCACTAACGATAACAATTAATATTTGTATCTTTTCATTATAATATTATTAATTGCTATTTTAATTATTTTAATTTAATAAATTTGTGATAATAGCTTCTTGCAAAAATGAAAAATGATCGAGGTGCAATGTTGCAGAGCGTTAGGTCAGCAATGTGGAAAGTTTTTGGCTCAGAATGGTGCCCTCCTTGAAAAGCAGCGCCAAGGCCCCCATAATTGTAAAATGGAAAGAAAATCAAAAAATAGCCAAGTATCATCATTTATTGTTTGAAACAAACAATAAAAATGTGTTTTGAATCTCTGCGATAGCAAGGGCTGCATTTTTGGAAGTTGCAGTTCCCACCCAAACAAGCGAACACTACACTTTTGCACTAGTAGTATGTGACATATTCTTAAATTCTAAATCCAAGAGTATTACATACGACGAGAAAAATATGAAACTTTGTATAAAGAAGTATTTTGTATATATTTGCCATTTTCTTTATTTCTTTTATTGTACAATATTTTAAACAAACTAACGTTTTAATAAATATAGAATGATTTTAATAATAGTGGTCCGTTGTATAATTCGTCTGAAACAATTATGAACAATGAACTAGAGGTTCAGCACCCCTCTGATTCACGGCAAAATACTCCCAAATCGGAATCTAGGGAATCTAGGGTATCTAAGGCTTCTTCTCAGTATCTTTCGCAGGAAAAAATGGATAATTTGTTTGGGGTTGATAATTATGCTGATTAGTTTAGTTTTAATTAGTCATATTTGTTGTATGTAATTTAGCGATATGTATTTCTTTTTAATTAATAAAATTTAAATTGCATTTATCTGCATTATAAAAAGTAATATTTGATATTAATATCAATTTACTAAATATGAGTAATAAGTATAGAGTATAATAGTATTGATATTGGTACAATTAGAAAAAATCGATTAGAATCATTATTCATTATTAAACGATACTAATTGTGGTTTTTTAAATCTGATATCTATCGATTATTACCGATTATTATTTTAATCGATAGTCATTGTTAGAGGATTACTATCCAATAACCGATAAAAATTGATAGTAATCACTGAGCAAATTTTGGTGATGAATGTGGTTGGAAAAATGTGCAAATTGCAACCGATATATTAAACTGTGAATGAAGATATTTCAACAACTAAGCAATTCAATAGATTTTATTTTATTTTTAATTCGACAAGTCTGCAGAATTTAAATAAAGTTCATAGAATTTGCTTAAGTAGTACAGAGATAACTTCATTCAAAGATTTATTTTTTCTGCTTAGATGTTGTAATTCTTTATTAAACTTTAAACGAAGTAATTATTTATCAAGCTTTGAATGAAGATATTTCTGCAACTGTCTAATTAATTTAAATCTACAAATATGTAAAAAATAAAAAAAAAGTTCATAAATTGCTTAAGTACTAAGTAATTTGGCATCCCTGTATTAAGTCCTATAAATATTGCCTTATGTGATTTTTCAAAATGTTCAGAAAATGCGAATCCTGTTCTAATTAAGTTGGCTAACTTTACTGTAAACTTTCTCAGTGAAGTATTGGTTTGTAAAGCAATTGTATCAACAAAACTAGCTTTAACTATCGCACTTATTATATTTTGTCTCACTCCTGCTAGTGTGGTTTTAGTGGTTGCAGAGATATCTTTGTTCAAAGTTTTATCTCTGCTTCATTTAATAGGTATTTTTAATTCTTTATCAAGTTTTGAATGAAGATATCTCTGCAACCATATAAGCAAATTCGATAAAATTTTTTTTTATTTTAATTCTACAAATATATAGAATTAAAATAAAAAAAAGTTTATAGAATTTGCTTAAGGGTTGCATAAATATCTTTGTTCAAATTTTTATTTCTGCTTCTATTTTATAGATGTTTTAATTTTTTATCGAACTTTGAATAAAGTATTTTTACAACCATCTAAGCAAATCATTTTATTTTAATTCTACAAATATGAATAATTAAAATAAAAAAAAGTTCATAGAATTTGCTTAAGTAGTTGCAGAGGTATCTTCATTCAAAGTTTTATCTTTGCTTTATTTTATAGGTGTTTTAATTTTTTATCATATTTCGAATAAAGATATCTCTGCACTGTTTAAGCAAATGTGATGTATTTTTTTAATTTAATTCTACAAATATGTAGAATTAAAATAAGGTTTATGTAATTTAACGCATATGTGTTGTAACGCACCTATCTGATAAACCAATTAGATCGTAGGATCAGGTATAACGTAAAATCGAGAAAAAATAGTGATCTTTTAAAAAATTGGCTATGGGTTATAATTCTGCTTATAAAACCACTCTTCATACTTTAACAAAAAAAATTTCTTGCAAAATTTTACTATAAAACCTCTTTTTCTTGTCTACACACTATTCTAACCTCACCCTATCTCTAACTAACAAAAAAAATAGGTTGTTTTGGTTGTTTTGATTGCACATTACACCAAATTATATGAGGTGCGCTATCCCTTCATGCGTTATGCAGGCAAATTTGCCTGCAAATTTTAGTTTTTGTATAATTGCTAAAAAAGTAGATATGAAAGAGCACCCTAAAAAATATTTAAAATAATTCAGTTACTGGTAGCTTTATACAATACTTTGGCAAAATATTAATTTTAAATTTGTCATATTAAAAATTTTTACTAGCTAAAAATTATATTTTCACCTACGGTATATATAAAATTATATCAAAAATTTAAAAATTTTCAACAGTGAATAACTTTTGATCTACTGAACCGTTTTGGATGATTTAACTACCAAAATGATCGTCTAAATGAGACGATTCTAATGAACCTAAAATCGCTAAAATTTGATCACAGGATCCTAAGATCGATGATGGTTTATTTATGTTACAAATTGTTATCGATTTTAGGATCCTGTGATCGGAGTTTAACAATTTTGGATTTATTAGAATCGTCTCACTGAGACGATCATTTTGGTAGTTAAATCATCCAAAATGGATCAGTAGATCAAAAATTATTCAATATTTAAGATTTTTAATATAATAATAATAATTTTAATATACATAAATATAATACATTAAACCAACTTTAACCAATTTTTTTTTTGAAAAATATTAATTTTTTTATATTTAGTAAACTTAAAATAAAAATTATAATGATAATTTGGTGGGCTAAATTTATTTAAAAAAATTTTTTAAAATTTAAAACTTAAATTATGTTCTCAATTTTATAACAATAGATAATTTTAACTTTGTATAAATTTATATAAAATATAGTTATTTATAAAAATTTATTATTCAAAAACAAAATATAAATCTAAAAGAATACTATTTAAAAAATTAAACAAAGTTTATAAAAAAATTTTTTTAAAAATTTTATATAAGTTTTTGCAGGCAAATTTGCCTGCAACTCCTTAACACACGAAGGAATAGCGCATATGCGCAAAAATATTAAATTCTTAAAATAAAAAAAAGGCTAATAGAATTTGCTTAAGTGGTTGCAGAGAACTTAATCAAAGTTTTTTTAAAAAATAATATTTAATTTTCATAAAATTAAATGGATGTACATATAGTTACACAAAATGATCTATCTGATCTTCTGAGGTACTTTACTAGGGCCTCATGCCACGTGATCACACCTGGCTTTAGATGATCTCTATATATAGTTATATATAAAACTTTATTAAAATAAATTAGTTTTTAATCTATATTTTAACAACTACTAATCCAATTAAGTTAAAATTTTAACCGTATATTTAGCATATATATGGCAATGCAGTTGCATAGTACAAGCTTATAAAGTTGCATATTGGTAGCAAAAATAATTTTTTTTTAAAAAAAAATTTTTTTTTTTTTTAAAAAATAAATTTTTTTTTTTTAAAAAATAAAATTTTTTTTTTTAAAAAATAAAATTTTTTAAAAAAGTTATTATAAAATTAACTTATTAAAAAATGATAATAAAAATTATATCAAAATGTAGCCAGGTCTTTCTTTATTAGGTATAAAAAAATTATAAATAAATAGTTAAAACTGAAGAACTTTTATATGTAGACAAAATAACTTTTAGTTTTTGTGTATCTACATTTTCGCACCGGACCATAGTATATTATATTTATATATTATATATAAAAATTATTATTGGCTGCTAATTCAATCACAAAGAAAGGAGAAATATAATCTTCTAATAAAAATAAATTATATAATAAATAGCATTTCTTTAAAAAAATATATAATCATATATTTTAAACAAATTTATTAATTATTAAAGCCTGAACAAGCTTTAAACAATTTTGAATATTTGGATATTTTGAATATAGACAAGATCAAAAAAGGCTTTGGATAGCTAAAATGTATAATACTGCTCTCTAGTATATTTTATGATCAGTATTTAATAGAAAATAAAAAAATAAAATCTCTGAAATCTTTTTGGAGATTGAAATATATATAAATAGGTCAGATTAATTATAAAATTACTAAAAATAAAAAGATCTGTATAAAAAACTTTAAAAACATATCGGCGGATCGGCGTAACATGTCGGCTCGACCAATCATGATCGAGGATTATCAAAAAAATTTTACGCAAAAATTTATTACAAAGCGAATTTTCACAAAAACGGCCCTTTTAACCAGCTTTGTATTTATAATTAAGTACGTAGAAAATTACGAAATTCATGTATTTAATTATAAGCCAAAAGTATATTAAAAAGGCTATTTTTTTGAAAATTAGCTTCCGAATTTACCCTTGATAGTTACCAACCCATTTCTCAATGCTCAACCCATCCTAAAACACCCGAATATTTCAACAAACGATAAAAGTACTTCTTTCTACAGCTTAGCATAGCTCTTTTATTAAGTTTTATTGGTTTTTTAACTTGTCTAGGCGTCAAAAAGGCTCTTTTGTTAGTTGTAACAAGTACTTCGTTTGTTAGTTTTTCAACGTTACTTAGGAGCAAATTTTGTACAACAGTTTATCGACAATTACGCCGATCCGCTAATATGATAAGCAAAAAATTACTATAAATAAAAAAGACCTGTATAAAAAATACAAAAAATAAGCAAACTAATACCTAACCTATCTATATACTATATATTTTGGGGTTCTGATTTGGTCTAGTTGTTTTAGAAGTGATAGTATTTCTTTTTAAAAGCTATAAAAATTTCTTTTTTAATTGTTTTTGAGGTACTATTATTCTCATTTTTAATTTGAAATAGTTTCTAGTATAGGTTTAGTCATTTTGTTGGAAAGAACTATTTGAAATAATATGCGATATAAGCATTTTTTGCTAGTATTTACTATAGTAGCTAAAGTTAACTAAATAGTAGTCTAAGCAATACTAGAGATAATAGATTAATTGATGATTCGCTACTTAACAGAAGAATGATCTTAGTGTAATGTGATGCAGATCACTATGTAAATCCTATATGTATGGAATGCAGCGTTCGTCCAAGGAAAACTTTTTATTTTACTAAGTTAATAAGCAAAGTCGATTAATTGAAAGTTGTAGAGCTCAATGAGACGATTCTAACGATGGTTAGATCATCCAAATCGGTCTAGTGGATGCCGAGATATCTTCGAAAAACGATCAGCTGCTATATAAATTACTATGTAAACAGATATAAACAATAGTCTGTTTACATAGAAATTTTATATAGTTACCCAATGGTTTTTGAAGATATCTTGGCATCCACTGGGCTGATTTGGATGGTCTAACCACTGTTAGAATTGTCTTATTGAGCTACTTTGTTCATTAACTTGGTAAAATAAAAAGTTTTTCTTGGACGAACGCTGCATTCCGAATATATAGGATTTACATCATCAGCAAAAATATATATGCGTAAACTTGTACAAGTTTTTACGGTATGTAAGAAAATCGTAAACTTACGTAAAATTTAGCGTAATACTACGTAAGTCTTACAATGTGTAAGAAAATCGTAAATTTACATAAAAATTTTATGTAAATTTACAATTTTCTTATGTACTGTAAAACTTGTATAGTTTTACACTAAACCTTTTACGTAAGTTTACGATTTTCTTATATATTGTAAAAACTTGCGAAAGTCTATGCTAAATTTTTTACAACTTTTTTATGAACCGTAAGAAATCGTAAATTTACGCTAAATTTCTTACATAAATATTCGAACTATTTCGAAATATTTTAGGACCAGAAAACAAGCTGGATCAATAGATCTGTAACCTGGATCGCACATTGGACTAATTTTTCAAAATAGTTCGAAATAGTTCGATGAAGTTCAAATTCTGTACTACAAGATCAGATTAGATCTTTTGTTTATAATTAGATCTTCTATTTTGTTTTTTTTCATTTTTGTTTTTCATTTTTTGTTATCGTTTGTTTTTTTTGTTTTCGTTTGTTTTTTTTGTTTTTGTTTGTTTTTTTTATTTTTTTTATTTATTATTTTTTAATTTTTTTTATTTTATTTTTATTTCGGCACTTTAAAAAAAACCCACTTTTCGAAACCTTGTGCATGCCAACTACGCCTTTCAACATATTCAAAAACATACCCCAGCAATTTTTAAATTCAAGAACGCTTCTTTAGAGAAATGGCGCAAGTATTCGCAAGCTTTTGCAAGTTTTGCAAGTTTTTGCAAGTTCTTGCAAGGTTTCGCTTTATTTATTTTTTCATTTCATGTTTTTTGTTTTTGTTTTTTTGGTTTATTTAAAATTTTTTATTAATTTATTTTATTTCGGCACTTTGCGAGAAAAACAAACAACTTTCGAAACATTGCGCATGCCAACTACGATTTCAACACTTTCAAGAACACATACCAGCAATTTATAAATCTTCAAAAACGCTTCTTTAAAGAAATGATCGCAAGTTTTTGCAAGTTTTTGCAAGTATTTGTAAGTTTTTGCAAGGTTTCGTTTCATTTATTTTTTTATTTCATGCTTTTTTTTTTGTTTTTTGGGTTTATTTTTAAAATTTTTTTATTAATTTATTTTATTTC
>QKWP01000319.1:237838-258641 GCA_003550325.1 Gigaspora rosea
CGACGTCTTACTTGTATTGTCTTCTGAGGCTTACATGTTTGACACCAGTTGCAACATTCCTGATTTCCGTTTCTTCCTTTTAAGAATTTACTACAAACCAACAGAAAAAATAAAGTTTAGTAAGTTATATAAAAGAATATTTTGAGCAAAGTTTTAATACGTAATTTAGATTTAGTAAGATATACTTAAGTGAAGATTTAAAAACGAAGGTTTAGTAAGGGCAGTATCATTAATCACCTGATTATTTTTTATCAGAGGCCTAACCCCTCCCTCTTCCTCAATATATAAATAGTCAGGTTCTTATATATAATTTCAACTTTTTTTACCCCCTCCCCCCCTAAAAAATCACCTGATTTTTGTTACTCCCCTAAGTAACTTGAGCGAAGGTTCAGTAAGTAATTTGAGCGAAAACACAGTAAGTTATATAAAAAAAATAATTTGGGCAAGGTTAAATCGACTGACGTCTTACTTGTGTTGAAGATCTATAACGATAATGGTAAAGTAAAAATCCCAGATTATCGTGTTGGTATCATATTCGATATGATTGGTAGCTAATGCGTAACCTGCTTTTGTTACATGAACAAGCAAATAAAGGTACGCGGCGTTACATCCAGAAAATGCAACAACTACGTTTTGATATTTTTATTAAAAATGTATCAAAATCGTAGTTATGGTCATCAAAGGCGTAAAAGTATAAGTATGTCGCTATGCTTTAGACAAAAATTTCGCGACTCTGTTTAGTTGATTTACACGAAAATATCACGTGGGTACATGGCTTTAGACGACCCCTAAATTTGGCCAAAATCCAGTTATAACCTATATGAAAGATGTCTGGGGTCCTCTATTAATTGATTTACTATTTGTTTCAGATTTAGTAAATAAATTGTATGGGATTAGTTAGTAAGGGCGCTAACATTTATTAGATAATATTTTAAGAGGTGGAGGTCAAAAAAAATTTTACCTTACATTGGGAAATTAAAAACATTAATAATCTGTAGTGATCTTCAAATTTATCAAATCAGTACAGAATCTTGTTTAAAAAATTGCAAAAATCTTCAAAATTTAGATTTTTGTAATTCTCTGCAAATTTTTTGACAAAAATCTGTACAAATTTTTAAAAAGTATAATCTTCGCAGATTATAATAGGCATCACCTATTATAATCTGCGATAATTTCTAAAATTATCCCTTGGTTTGTACTACTTCGCAGGCAAATTTGCCTATATAATTACTATAAATATACCTCTAATCTATTTTTTTAATCATTTAAAATATTTAAATAAAATTTGGTATTATAATTTTTAATAACAAGGATTATATTTTTGAATTATTTAAATTTATATTATAAGACAAAAAGTTTATGTTGCTTATAAGCTGAAAATATTAAATTTTAAAGAAATTTTTTAACCAAAAAAATATTTTACAATATCTTGGCGAATTCTTTAAATATTGGTTTTAAAAATAGGCAAAAATAAATAGCGACCCGTCGCTATGCGACCCCTTTAAGATTAGCCAATCATTTTTAGACTTTATATCATGATTATCATGATCTTCATTACTTGTAACAGTCTTATAACTATTCGCATATCTTGAAGCGCACTGTTCAATAAAAAAAGGGTAAAATCTCTAAAGTCAATTTGACCAGATTTATAAAAAGATTTTTCCTTTTCTTCTTGCCCAAGTTTCTGATTGTGTTCCAAAAGTATTTTGATTTTGGTGAAACGTGCATAAATTATATGTTTAAAATTTCTATTATCGCTATGCAATAAATGCGTAACGAAACAAAAAAAAGACAAATCAAACAGCAAAATAAGAAATAACAAAAAAAAAAATCCAACGGTGAAACAAGAGTAAAAAAGGAATTAGCCCTTTTTACTTAAACAAAAATTTATTTTACATCTTAGAACACTCTTAGAACCTTTGACCTTGAATATGAATGATAAAAACGACCAAGATATAGAAATTGAGATTTTGAACAATCAAAACATAGAACCTAAAGTATCAAACAATCAAAGTTTAGAACCTGAAATGTTGAACAATCAAGATGTAGAACTCGAAGTATTAGCGGCATATGATAGTACAGATGATCTCTCTGATATTGATATCGATAAGTAAGTAATAAGATATCTTATATTTTAATTACTATTGGTTTATTTTTTTTCTTATCATTACTTTTGTTTTAGCTTTGATGATGTAGAAGAACTTTTTGTTGGCAAAGCCTTTAAAAATTGGAATCAAGTAGCAGACTTCATGAAAAAATATGCTATTGTTAAAGGCCATGGGATTCGAATCAGTGATGGTGGAAGAGTAAATGCAAAAACAAAAGAAATACTAAAATGGACGTATTTGTATCGCTATGCTGGAAAACCAGCAAAGTCAAGTGAGGTGTCTTGCCGAGTAGAATGCACGTGGAAAGTTAATTTTTGGATCAAAAAAGATAAAAACTGTATTGAAGTCACGACTTTTAATGATCAGCATGTTGGACATGAACTTAACCCGCTAGCAAGCCAGTTCGATCCAACATTACGCAAGTTGCCAAAAAACATTGTAGAAGAAATTCGTTTTTTGACAACAGTTGCAAAAGCAGATGCAACCATGCAGTATAGAATAATCTGAGAAAAATATAATATTAGAATCTACCGACCAGATCTGTACAAAACAATTCAGATGTTTCGGTGTGATTCTGAACCAGGTGAAAACGACGCAGGAATGTTATTGGAAAGACTTAATAAAAAAAAATCTGAAGACCCCCGATGGTTTGTTTTAATGGAATTTGACTCTATAACTTCTTCTTTAACTCACCTCTTCTGCATGAGCCCAGAGCAACAAATTTTATGGTTACGCTACCATGATGTAATAATGCACGATAATACGTGCAAAACTAACCGATATAATTGTCCTTTGTCTATTTTTGTTACACCCGACAATAATTTGAAAACACGGATTGTGGCCCAAGCTATTGTTGATGACGAAACACAATCCTTCTATGAATGGGTCTTTAAATGTGTTATAAGAGCAACTGGATTCGCACCAAAAGTCTTTGTGACGGATGGTGACCCGGCGGTCAATGGTGCTGTCGTAACACAATTTCCAAATGCATTTCATATACATTGCATTTGGCACATAAGTCAAAATTTACCAAGAAATTTAAAAGGAATAATTGGTTCTCATTATGATAATTTTATTAAAGATTTTTATATCATGAGAAACAGTTTGACAGAGGAAAAATTTAATGAGAGGTAAGTAGATAATAATGGCTAGTGGCGTAAGTGCAATGCCATAATCATTGTAATTATGCTATAATTCATTATAATTATGACAAATTATGTCATTGCGCGCACACTACTAGTAATGGCATTAGAGAGGTACGTAGGTAATAATGGCTAGTGGCGTGAGCACAATAGCATAATTTGTCGTAATTATAATGAATTACGGAAAAAAATGCCGTAATTCAAATAAGTCATCATTAGGCGTTTTTAGGCTTGAGAAAATATAATTTCCTGCTGCCTTGCGAGAAAGCATATCGAAAGATATAGAAGTTTTTGTATTAATTTGCAAGCTTGGTCTACCATTTCCGTTGATAACCCCATGGTCAGTGACAGTTACAAGTGGAGTCTTCTCAAAAGTATCAGCATTTAAAAGACTGTCTGATAACTGAAAAGGGCTCGGAACGGAACGGCTGGGAACAGTCGACGACTGTACAGTACTAGGAGGAAAAGTAGACTCAGTTCCAAGGCTAATGTTAGAAAGAAATGCAAATGCAGCTTGTCTCGAAGAATCTCGTCTATGGGATTATAATTATGACAAATTAGATGGATTAAAGAAAGGAAAAAATGGATTATTTATTTAACGTTGATTTCAATTCTTGGTCTTATATTAGAAAATTTTTTAAAGTTATAATGGCTCCTAATAACTTACATTTAATAACAGTAACCGATGTTTTTTAAGATTTAGAAAAGTTTTGGAATTCATTAATTAAAGGTTATGGTCAATTTTTGAATGACGAACAAGAAAAATCAATTGAAATTAATTTCATACCTTGGTCAAGAAAATTTTTTGCAGATATGCCATTGCGCACATACTACTAATAATGGCATTATAGATATTCTAATTATTTTCACTTATTCAAAGATGGGAGGAACTACTGCAGAATTATCCACAATCTCGCGATTATTTGATGAGGTCTTTAGGCTGTTGTACTAAATCGTGGGCTCGTGCGTTTACTAGTAGATATTTCACAGCTGGTATACAATCAACCTCCCGTAACGAAGGTGAGAACTCAACTTTAAAACGCCTTTTTGGGAGTTCAAGCCTTTCGTTATGTGAGCTGTTTGAGGCCTTGGAAGAAAGGTACCAAGAAGAAGTCGATTACTGTAAGTTTGTAAGCTGGAAGCAAACAATTCCATAGATAGGACCAAAAAATGGGACAAAGGCTATTTTTGAACCGGTAATATGATATTTGAATGAGTTTGTAATACCGAACATCATGAAAAAACAGGAGGAGCAAATGAATTTGAGTTTTTATTACCATGCCACGGAGGTTGATCTTGAAGCCATATTTTTAAAAGAGAGGGTAAGATTTTTATAGTTGGTAAAATAGTGGGCATTGGCATTATTTTGAATTTTGGCCCGAATTCGGGCCAAAATTCGAAATAACGCTCATGCCCCGTTATTTCAAGAATTTATGTTTCATAACAAGAGCTCTAATTATTTTTCTACATAATTATTAATCATCATTCTTCTTAATCAGCTATTATTTTAGGAAGTTGATGAATCTGAACGATGCATTGATAATTTGTTTGGCTGTCCGCAAATACACGTGAAATCATTTTTAAACGATTTTTCAATAATTTATGAATCCTGGGAAGTTATGCACTTATCGAGTTCTGGCACTTCTCATTTTGTACATCTTTTGTATGATGGCACCTTTCTTTGCACTTGTATGCTCTGGAAGTCTCATGGATACCTGTGCCGTCACTTTTATCATATTATGACTCTAACTCCTAATGCAAGATTTCACGTCGGTTTAGTTAATAGGTGCTGGTACAAAGACATGCTACAAGGGACTGATGTAAAAAATAATGAATTCATAGTAATTTCTTCAAAAATATCTATATCAACATCAAAAGCACATATTTTGCCAACACAATTTTTGCAGAACGAATTCGATGTTAATGGAGCTGATAAATTTGCAAATCGTGTTTCAAATCAGTCACCTGATGAAATATCTAAGGCTATTTCGAAAAAGCGCAAGTTTGGTGAGCTTTGGGGATTATGAAGAAAAATAATGGTCAATGCAATTGAGAATAGCAATGAGGATATTTACCATGAACTTCTTGGGTTTTTTACATCGATTCAAAACAGAACATCGCTGCAGAGAGTTAATAATGAAGTTAGTAATGTTGGTAGTAATGGTTGTAAGATAGGTATTCAAAACCCTGTTAAAAGAAAATCCAAAGGCCGTCCTAAAACAAAAAGAATTGCAAATGCATTCGAGAAGTCCGATATAAAAACAAGTTACAAATACAAATTATGCAATAAAAAGGGTCATAATATCCAAACTTGCAAAAAAAAAGGAAAATCGAACCTTAATGCAGATGATAGGTAAGTATGGTGTATGCAATCTAAGGTGTCCACGACAAAGAAATTTGTATTTGCAATAATATGATACTATATTTAGTATCTGAAATTATAACAGGATTATGCGATGCGAAATTATGCTATGTCTTCGCATCGTATATGCTTTGCATAATTACAGAATTAAGGGAAAAAGCATAAAAATGCACATGGGCGAGATGTGATTGGTAGAAAGAGGATATTCCGAAGATTTCGTATAATTAATAAGAAATCGCATCCATAGCATAATTTGATCTCCTATCGCATCAGGTATTTCGCAGATCATTATAGATGAGCAGATCCGTATAGTATAGGACGAATTTTTAAATCTATACTATACTGATCCGGTGTAATATAATTAGGGTTAGAGTTAGGAATTATAGCTGATCGGTATAGTATAGATTTAAAAATTCGGCCTATACTATACGGATTTGCTCTGTATACCATACTGATCTATAATTTCTATCGCATCGCATAATTCTGGAACCAAAAATATCATATGATTATCATCTGCCAATTTGTTACACAAAATTTAACGTTAAAATTCCAAAAAATTTTTTTTAATCTGTAAATGTATACTTCTAACCAACAATCATATAGTGAATGTAAGCATATAAATATAGATGTATCTGTATTTGATATTACCTATTTATTACTAAACGTTTGTTAATTTAGGTTATGAAGAATTGTCGACCACGTCAAGTAATGAAAGTGTTCAAGATATGTCGGATACAAAAGAATCCGGTATTATTTGATTTATTTTATAGTCTAATAATGAAATTTTCACAAAGGTTCGCATTCGATATATTATTGCTTACAAGTTTCACTTTTTAGTAGGATCAAGTAATCACTTTTTAGTAGAATCAAGTAACCCTGTGGTGTTGATTTCGCTGTGTTCGCAACCAATTGACTTTCAAAATCGTGAACGTTCACAAAGACAATGTAGCATTTGTCACGAAAAGGGACACAATTCCCGAACTTGTCCCATTAAGATTTAGATTAATAAAAAACTTCGAAGTAAGGCCAGTAAAAATCGACCCGTGTTTATTTGTTATTTGATTTTTTTTTAAATAATTGTATACTGTGATGATCTCATATAGATCTGCATTCAAATATCTACTCTGAGTCATATTTAATATAAGGGTTGGATCTTAAGTATGATTTTCGAACCTAAATAGTATAGGCTGAATTTTAAACCTATACTATACTAATCCAGTGTAACATATATTAACGTTAGGGTTAAAAATTGTAGCTAATCGGTATAGTATAGATTTTAAATTCGGCCTATACTATACAGATCTGCTCACCTATACCATACTGATCGGCTATAATTTCTTTCATTATAAGGTTTAATCATCCGTCAAAGATAAATTTGTAGCTATAGACTGAAGAACTGAACCATAAAATATCTACTTGATGATCTTTAGTGAGATAGCGAATGAAACCCAGAATTTTTAATGAAATTATACATAGCAGATCAGTATAGTATAAATAAGTAGATCCGTATAGTCCGAATTTAAATCTACTACTGATTAGCTATAATTCTATCTGATCTGTGAAATATCTATTTTCAACTATTCTGATGAAAAAACCAAATGCTACAAAGAGTTCATAATTTTTGTTTTGTTATCATGCAAGAGAGGTTTTCTCTAACTATTCTTGGTTAGTATTTTATTAAGAGTTTGTGCCATTACTTAGTTTATCTTATTTATAAAGAGATTTTCCCCTTTTCTATTGAATAGTGCTCATATATTTCGTATTGGTTAATTGATTTATTAAAGAAGTTATAAATTTTTACTACTATGCGATTCTTTAATTTAATTCTTTTAATTCTATTTTAATTTCTTTTAGTCAATGAATATGAGGAATATTTATTATTGATATATTCAAGACATAATATATATGAGAGTCAAGTTTGTAGCTATTTACCATCTCTCTTTCATTTAATTTATTTAATTCTGTTTTATTTACTTTTAGTCGATGTATATAAGGAATATTTATTAATTGAGCATACTATTCAAGTCAATGGCTATTTACCATTGCCCAATTCTATTTTATTTCTTCAAATCGATTAATTGATGTAATAAGGGAAGTTATTTAAATTCATAAATTTTTACTATTATACAATTCTCATTTAATTCATTTAATTTTTCTTTCACTTTTAGTAGGGAACATTCGTTAATTGATGCATTAAGGCATGCTGTTCAGGTTCATATCTCTATTACTGTATTTCGCGAAATAACGGGCATCAGCATTATTTCTAATAGTGGTCCGAATTAAGCTTAACTTAGGCCAAAATTCTGATTTCACCCTGCGCGTTATTTCGCGAAAATACAGTACTTAATTTTTCCCAGATTTGTTATCGTTTTTTTAGTGATTCTTCGTGGCCTTTGTGTTTGGCAAGTACTTTTCTGCAGTTCGGTAACCGAGATTATAGCAGATCAGTATAGTATAGGTGAACAGATCCGTATAGTATAGGCCAAATTTTTAAATCTATACCATACCAATCAGCTATAATTCCTAACCCTAATCCTAACGCTAACACTAATATATATTACACCGGATCAGTATAGTATAGATTTAAAAATTCGGCCTATACTATACGGATCTGCTCACCTATACCATACTGATCTGCGAAATACCTTTAGTAACCACATACTGTATGTCACTGGTAAGTTCTGTAACTACAAGTTTTTGCAATAAATTAATCTTTTTTCCTAGATCTTTCCAATACAAATTAACACAACTTTAATCGTTTCATTTTTTTATTTAAGTCATGATCGAAATCACAGTTATTCCAATACAAGCCAACTTAACTACATGCTGCGTGTCATTGATAAGTTCCTTAATTAAAAATTTTTTCAATTACTTTTTTTTGAATATTTTCAATACACCCTTAATTAATTCTGTAACAGAATTTTCACAGTAAATTACAATTGAAATCACAATAATTCCAATACAAGCTAACATAACCTTAACCACATACAATAATTCCAATACAAACTAACTTAATCGCATGTCACTGGTAAGTTCTGTAACTGAATTTTTTTTTTGCAAATTAATTATTTATTTTCTGGGTATTTTCATACAAATTAACACAACTTAACCACTTCTTTTTACGGTAAATAACTATTGAAATCACGATATTTCCAACACAAGCTAACCTAACCTTAACCACACATGATAATTCCAATAAAAACTAAACTTAGCCACAACTATTATAACAAATAAGTTTTGTAACTGAAATTTTTGCAATTTGTTTTTTTTTTTTGGATATTTTTAATACAAAGTAACGCAATCTTAACCACTTCTTAACAGGATTTTTTTTATAGTAATCATGATTGAAATCACAATCTAATATACAGGCTAACGTAACCTTAACCATACACGATAATTCCAGTAAAAACTAACTACATGCTATGTGTTACTGGTAATTTCTGTATATTTGATATTTTCAATACAAATTAACACATTCTTAATCACTTTATATACCAGAATTTTTTACAGTAAATCACGATCGAAATCACGATACTTCCAATACAAGCTAACATAAACTTAGGATGCTCTTAAGCATCTCCTTCAATGTGATCAGCTCGTAAACGAGATTGTGCACAAGCACTATACTTAATTAAGGTAAATCTTATGGCAATTTTGCTGAAGGTTCATAGTGCAAAATGTGGGTGGACTGGCTGATGATCGACTCATGCCTTCATGGGCCGGGCGGGCCGACTAAGATAAGTTAGGATTTTAAATCAATCTATTTTCAAACTTTTATCCTTTATCTGCTTTAATTTTACTAGAAACTACCAATAGTCAGTAAACCGACCATAATCTTTCTTAGTTCAAGGCCGAATAGGGAGCTTTTTCTAGCTGGCTAATTATTTTTATTTCTTGTCAGGCCGCTAAATAATTTTTAAGGGCTTGATTCCGCAGTTGATTTAACTGCTGATAATTACCAAATGGTAAGTTACTAATGTAAGTTACCAGAAGTTTTGGGCAAGTTGTCGGATTAGGTTGGAATTAATCATAGATTCGGCCAGCATTAAGTCAGATTCAAAGAAAAGATTGAGTAATATCAGAAAATTTCGGAATGATAGTCAACCAATATAAATACACGAATGGTTGTCGAGAATTTTTGAGGTATGGTAATTTGTTCAGTAAAATTGCCGAAATTACCAATAGGAGATCAGATATTTGGTAATTTTGGGTTGACTAAAAATTTTTTAATAATATAGTTGGCCCGGTCGACCAGCCCGAGTAATTTTGTCAGCTGGGTCGGCCAAGCCTTTGGGATCAGCTCGTATCACTAGCTGAAACTATCTTTTTTTTCATTGCTGCTAATTAAAAATTGAGCACCGATCTATTAATTTGCCACTGGTAAGTTGAGGATTTTTTTTTACAATAACAATCGAAATCAAAATAATTCCAATATGATAATTTCAATACAAACTAACCTAATCGCATGTTACGTATAACTGGTAAGTTCTATAACTGAACTTTTTTTTTTTACCTTTTTTCCCAGATATTTCAATACAAATTGGCACATCTTAGCCGCTTCTGTAACAGGCTTTTTTATAGTAAATAACGATCGAAATCACAATATTTCAATACAAGCTAACATAACCTTAACCACACATGATAATTCCCATAAAACTAAACTTAGCCAAACTATGTATAACAAATAAGTTTAACTGAAATTTTGCAATAAATTTTTGATACTTCCAATACAAAGTAACACAATCTTAACCACTTTTTTTAACAGGATTTTTTTACAGTAATTACGATTGAAATCACGAACCAATACAAGCTAATGTAACCTTAACCACGTACAATAATTCCAGTAAAAAACTAACTATATTCTACATGTCACTGTAAGTTTCGTAACTGAATAAGGGTTTTCTTTTTTTGGATATGTGATATTTTCAATACAAATTAACATATTCTTTAATCACTTATATGTATAACAGAATTTTTTACAGTAAATCACGATCGAAATCACGTTATTTACAAGATTAATCACATGCTGTATGCTACCGGTAAGTTTTGTAACTGAGGATTTTTTTACAGTAAATAACAGTCGAAATCAAAATAAATCTAACATAACCTTAACCATACAGGTAAGTTCTGTAAATGAATTTTACTTTTTTTTGGATTTTTTGCAATAAATCACAATTGAAATCATGACAATTCCAACACAAATACATGCTGTGTGCCACCGGTAAGTTATGTAACTGAAATTTCTGCAATATATTACTTTTTTTTTTCTGGATATTTCCAATACAAATTAACAAACCTTATCTGCTACTATAATAGGGGGTTTTTCAGCAAATCGAAGCAACGATCATTCCAATATAACCTTATCCACCCACAATAATTTCAATAAAAACTAACTTAACCACATGCTATGTGTCGCCGGTAAGTTCTGTAACTAAATTCTTTTGCAATAAGTTTTTTTTTTTGATATTTCAATACGAATTAACACATCTGTAATCTCTCCTGCAACAGGATTTTTTATAGTAAACGACATGATAATTTCAATGATTAGCAATACTAAACCACATTCTGTATTACCAGTAAGCTGATAAATCTGATACAACTATATAACTTCTTTTCTTAAATTCGTTCAAGCTGGTACAATTGGATGAAATTTTTTTGTTTTTAAGTTTGATACGTTGTTTTTTTTTTCTTTTGTCACTTCTGGTTTATTAATCTATCTTTTTTCAGAATATAATGATAAGTATCGTGTCTTTCTTTTTTTTTGTCTTTTTTCAATTTTTTTTAATTAGCATTTTTTTCTTTTTGCAGCTTTGTGCTTTGGGATTGGAGGTACAGGTGGAACTTGAAGCATTGGGGTTTGCCGTAATGTAACTAAGTTATAAACATGCCGTAACAATTTTATATGTCAAAACTTACTATAATTGGTCGTAACTTGTTATAATAGTTGGAAGTAGAAGGCTGATATGTAGGGTGTTGATTTTATAATTCAGATAATGGGAAATTATCATTATTTAGAACCGAATTGTCTTTGTTCATATTCGGTATAAAAAAACTTTCGTTAATAAACAGTAACTTTCAAGAAAATATGACTTGTTTTTATTGTTGATTGATATACTACATATATTTCATACGTATACGAGAACTGGCCCAGGAAAATGTTGATCTGGAAATTAAAAGTTTTTGATTAATCAAATACAAATACTGACGGCACTTGGGATTTATACGGCAGCTGGGATTCATACGCCCTACAAAAAAATTTTGTCCTCAATAGAGTCGATTTCCAAATGTTTATACTAATGTTGTCGACCCAAAAATTTCTTTTATTACGAACATTTTTATACCTAATTTTTGCTGCAACCATAACCGTAACTCATATGATTCAATGGCCTGCACCTCTATTTGGGATGCCGAGAGAAATTTGTTGTTCATCTTGTAAAGACAGAAGATTATCAAAAGACAAGAAGCTAATCAAACCCATCCTTAAAAAATCGGACCAAGTAAAATAGGACCCCAGACATCTCTCATATAGGTCATAACTGATCTGCACAGATTTTAAGGTTTTTGCTACCTCAAAAATCAAGTAAATTTGCTAAAAATTCAATTATTACATGAAGTTTTTATAGTAATTTGCTAAAAACTAAATTATTACATTTAGATAGTGCTCTTAGGTTCAGGTGCTCTAAAAAAATTTGTGCAGCATATAAAAATACATTTTACTGGCATATTTACTTTTATATTTCTTGAAAATTTAAGAAGAGATACTTAATTTTGGATTTTTTGATCAAAAAATCAAAAATTAAGCATCTTTTCTTAAATTTTCAAGAAATATAAAAGTAAATTTACTTGCATAATGTATTTTTATGTGCTAAATAAGTTTTATTAGAGCAAAATATTATAATCATTTAATAAAATTTTGGGTATAATATTATTTTATTAATAAAATTAAGGAATTGCTATTCGATTTTGTCACTTAAATATTTTAACTTTTAAAACCTTTTATTAATATTATCTCTATAAGTTCTTGATCAAATTTAAAAAAATTTTTTTTTATTTGAATTCTATGGATTCGTACAATTAAAATAAAAAAATTTTCATCAAATTTGGTCAAGAACTCGTAAAGATATCTTTGATGAAAGTTCCTGTAAACAATTTCAACGCAGCTTCTTTGCAATATGTTTTTTTGCTTTTTCAAAATAACCCACTGTTCGGCGATGATTTACAAGAAATTTTACTATGCTAACTAAAAAAAAATTTATAACAAGACTTATAGCGCATATCATGGACTAATAGAATCTCAAATTTCATGAAAAAATATTGAAAACTCATAAAGATATTAACGTTTTTGTAAATTTGAACGCATACGTTTTCGCAAGTTTTCCCCTAAATTCAAATGCTTCTGGAGGCACTTTCTCAAAATGAAACATACAAAATACGATTAAATAAGTTGATAGAATAGATATTCAAGAGTTTTCAGTTAAAATTTTATCAAAAACGGATTAATATTGATGAAGTTTTAATGATTTTTTCAATTTGCTTCCAGATTCGGGATTTTCTAAAATTTTCAATTTTGATCAAAACAGAAAAATCACCATCACAGGCTAGATTTTCACAAGTTCAAATGAAACAAGTTACTGCGCACTAATAAAATCAATAGAGAATAGATTAAAATTTTGCTTTCTAAAATTTCAAGTTATTTGGTTAAATATTCATTCTATAATAGCTTTTTTCATTTGGCGCAGCTTCTTTTAAAGAAGCTGCGCCAAATTAAAAAAAGCTATTATAGAATGAATATTTAACCAAATAACTTGAAATTTTAGAAAGCAAAATTTTAATCTATTCTCTATTGATTTTATTAGTGCGCAGTAACTTGTTTCATTTGAACTTGTGAAAATCTAGCCTGTGATGGTGATTTTTCTGTTTTGATCAAAATTGAAAATTTTAGAAAATCCCGAATCTGGAAGCAAATTGAAAAAATCATTAAAACTTCATCAATATTAATCCGTTTTTGATAAAATTTTAACTGAAAACTCTTGAATATCTATTCTATCAACTTATTTAATCGTATTTTGTATGTTTCATTTTGAGAAAGTGCCTCCAGAAGCATTTGAATTTAGGGGAAAACTTGCGAAAACGTATGCGTTCAAATTTACAAAAACGTTAATATCTTTATGAGTTTTCAATATTTTTTCATGAAATTTGAGATTCTATTAGTCCATGATATGTGCTATAAGTCTTGTTATAAATTTTTTTTTAGTTAGCATAGTAAAATTTCTTGTAAATCATCGCCGAACAGTAGGTTATTTTGAAAAAGCAAAAAAACATATTGCAAAGAAGCTGCGTTGAAATTGTTTACAGGAACTTTCATCAAAGATAGTTCTTGACCAAATTTGATGAAAATTTTTTTATTTTAATTGTATGAATCCATAGAATTCAAATAAAAAAATTTTTATTAAATTTGATCAAGAACTTATAGAGATAATATTAACTACAATTATTATGTGAATTACTAACTAATTCACATCTCTATGCAATTGCATTATATATTTATTTGTTTATTGATATACGATCACGATCAATGATCATAATACATATGCGGGGTAAGTACCAAGTTGCTATTGATACTAAAACCCGATTACATGCTATAACTACTTTTATTTATTTTTAATTATAATTGATTATCACTTTACTCTATATAGCCATTAACAACTTGGTTATATTTGGATCGATTATTACAATAATTTTTGCAAAAATGTGGGTAAATTGCTAAAAATAAAATATAACATGCATAAAATCTTTGTAATTCACCAAAATATTCAATTATGACCCTTTTTAAAATTAACTTCAATTTGCTAAAATTTAAATTTGGACCTTAAATCAAATTTGAATCAATTTGTTAAAAAAAAAATATAACATATATCAGAGATGTCCGGGGTCCTAGTAAAATTAACGGGCAATTATTCCAATTCTGAAAAAAGATGGCCTTAATCCTGTAATCATAGAAGGTTAATGTTTTTTTGAAAGTCTAGTTTGGGGAATGCAACTTTAAATACCTTAAACTGCCGTACACAAGACCCCCTCAGATATCAGATCTAGACCCGGGTATGAATCTTAAAAGCTACAATAACCAAATGCAGTTTTTTTAAGTATTTAGGTTGCCCACTATGAATGAAAAATATGCATGCTTTTTAAATTTTTCCTTCTAATGGTCCACCATGTATTAGACCCGGGTCTAATATTTGGTTTTAATATTGGTGGGGTGTAAGAGACACAGGTCTTTTATACGGCAGCTTACAGTAGTTTTGATAGCAAACAAGTATTTTTGTCGCTATGGTTGTAAAGCTATTTTTATTTTGCATACTGTATATTAAATCCGGTTTATATTAAATTCGGTTTATAAAATCGGTTTCAACCCTTATCATGTGATCGATTTTGATTGGTCGATTATGGGGTCGCCATGGCGACGGGTCGCTAAAAAATAAAGCCCTTAAAAATATAGTTTCTAATACAATATTGTAGTTTATATAAAGGATGACAACTTTCATTATTTGACTTTATATAATTTACTTGTAAAAATTAAGACTTGTATTAGAAGTGAAAATTTTTATTATAGACGGGAACATATCTACTATACTTACCTGCCAATAAGAACATATTAGGAAAAACAATAAACAAAACAAAACAATAAATAAAAAAGCATGTTTTTTTATTTTTTATTTTTATTTTTTTTAATTTTATCGTTTTTTAAAATTCGAATAAAACTGATGATGGGAATAAAAAGTAAATTTCTGGTTATTCCTATAATAAGGAATAAGGGCGCTAATATTTATTACCTAATATCCATTTACTATAGAGGCTTACCCTCACCCCCAAGTAAGATCTATAGTACCAGACAGTAAAAGACATTTACTCGTTATTAGTAAAACTTTAAATTGTTATAACTTTTTTAAAAAAAATTAAATCAAAAAACCCTCTGACAAATTGATAGATTTTTAGATAAACTACATTTCTGTCAGAGGAATTTTTCTTATTTTTAATTTTTAAAAGTTATAAGCCATTAAAGTTTATATGAGTTAAAAAATTGGCATTTAATATAAAAAAAGAAAACATATATAGGTTTTTAGCCAATCAAAATCAATTGCACAAAATTAGCCAATTAGAATTAATTATATAAGCACCCAAAATTGGCACCTATATGTATAGATTGGATGTCTTTTACAGGACCCTGAAATATACATAGATAGATCAGGTATGAATTTGCTTATTTTTGAGGTTTTTTATGCAGATCTTTTTTATTTATAGTAATTTTTTTGCTACAGATCTTTCTTTTTTTAGTAACCCTATAATTAACCTAACCTTCTATGTATATTTCGAGGTTTTTCTTTTACTGTCCCATACTGTATAAATA
The DNA here is from genome assembly GCA_003550325.1 of Gigaspora rosea. Classification (NCBI taxonomy): domain Eukaryota; kingdom Fungi; phylum Glomeromycota; class Glomeromycetes; order Diversisporales; family Gigasporaceae; genus Gigaspora; species Gigaspora rosea. The sequence goes on from QKWP01000319.1 coordinate 253,856, forward strand.
GAATTTTAGCCAATCAAATTTAACTAAGGTAAGATTTTTCTTGACCCCCACCTCCTAAAATATTACCTAATAAATGTTAGCGCTCTAACTGGAATTTACTTTTATTCCCATATGCATGTATGTACATGTATACAACTTTTTTTTATTCGGATAAACCCTTATTTATTTTTTATTTTTTATTTTTTTTTAATAATTTTAATGGTTTTTTTAATTTTTTAATTTATTTTTTTATCAGTTTTTTTTTTAATTTATTTAACATATATTTTTTTTTATTTATTTAAAATTTATTTCGATTTTTTTTTATTCTTTTTTAAATTTTTTTTTAATTTTTTTTTAACGGTTTTTTCAATTATTATTATTATTATTATTATTATTTATTTTTTAATGTATAAATTTTTTTTTATTTATTTAAAAACTTATTTATTTTATTTATTTTTAAATTATCAATTTTTTTATTTTTTTTATTATTATTTAAAGTTTTTTTTTTTATGAATTTATTTTTTTTATTTTTTTTCAATTTTTTATTTTTTTTTAATTTTTTTTATTTGTTTTTTTTTGTATTTTTTTTAATAATGTATTTACAGTCAAACCCCGCAATAGTCACATACCAAAATCGGACTTTCTATGTGCCTATTGCGAGATTGTGACTAAAGCGAGCTAAAATTTATATATAGTATATATAATTAAATAGGAAAATTAAGGTGACTATAGCGAGATTGTGACTAATGCGAATGTGACTATTGCGGGGTTTGACTGTATTTATTTATTTTTTATTTTGCACGTATATAAACTATTCTTTTAAAATTTTTATTTTATTCTGATCTTTTTTTTTAATTAAATTTTTTTTATTATTATTTATTTTAATTTTTTTTATCTTTTTATTATTACTTTTTTTATTATTTATTTAAGTTTTTATAGCGTTACTTTTTTTTTTATATATTTAAATTTTTTTTTTTATTTAAATGTTTTTTTATAATTTTTTTTCTTATTTTTAATTTAATATTTTTTATTTAACTTTTTTTTAATTAATTTTTTTTTATCTTTAAATTATATGATCAGCCAATTACATTAAAGATTGATGATCATACTGTAAGTTATAAAAAAATTTTTTTTCATACTATATATATATTTTTTTTATTAATAATAAATGTTTTAAATTTTTTTTTATTGCTGAAGCTGTCTTTGAAGCTGTCGCTAGAACCATTGCTAGAGCTGTTACTGAGTCTTGAAGTTGTGCATTTGTGTCTTCCGGTAGATCATTTTAGTTAGTTAATTCATTTTTTCAGTATGTTTTCGTCATTTTTGGCGGGTTGTGATTAGTATTTTTTTTTTCAAAGTGCCTATTTTGGGACATATACTTTATTCGGTTTATGCATCTAGATTCTACATAGATGAGAGTACAACTAGCCACACGTACACTTTTGATGTCTAATTTAAGTGGACCGCCTGAAGGTTCCATACTAAATGCCATACCTGCAACCCAACTACAGGAATTGCCTATTTAAACCCTCTGATTTTCAGTTTCCTACCTAGACTATTAACTGATTCGCTAAATGTTTGCATTACCTATGCAGTCAGTCTAGCTATCCGGGTCTCTTTTTGTAAGATTCCTTAGGGCTCTTTCTTATACCCGAAGGTACAATTCGGCTTATCCTCAACAGGAAACTTGATAGAGCGGTACCTGTCCCACCAAGTATTCACCTACTCTTCGGTAACTTACGCATTTACTCAGACAAACAACTTGCAGTCAGAGGATACTCTGCAACCACTACCATTACCTACTTCTGCCCTTATAAGGTTCGCTCCAACTCTGGTACTCACTATCACTTTCCTACCGGTCCTTCACCATTTTCCCAGACTTCCAATCCAGTTGGTCTGGAAGGATTGATCTACCTGGCATTAGGTACCATTATGGGTTTTCTCCCCCTGGTACCTACTTTTATAACATAGGTCTTTTTCTTTGATACCTGATCCAGAGCCAGGTTGGTAAACCTTGTTTCTAAGGTCAACGTTCGGTTCTTCGGCTTTAGTTCAATATTCCAGTTTTGGTAGCACCATCAATGATCTTTGCTACTTCCTTACTCGGGTCTTGCCAAATGGGTTTTTGTTTTCCCAGTTTCTTGGATTTGACTGTATCACGAGACACAACTTCGCCCGGAAGCTCCCATTCAAAATGATAACCAAGGACTACAGGTAATGTACCCAACTGATCGATAGAAAACAGTTACCATAATACAGGTCTATTTTTTCAGAGCGTCGTCAGTGGGATTTAAACCCTAGACCTGCTACTTGGAGGTAACAACTTACCAACTTTCCTAAGTTACCACACCTGTTCCTTTTTTCTTTAAAACGAACATAGTATGATTGTTAGTATGGAATAGCGCGACAGTTAGAATCTGTTAAGATGGGAAACACAAGTAGGAAAAATAGTAAGTGTTGGATATTGTTATCGTCATGGAATTGGAGTTAAAAACATACTTACTGATTTGATTTTTAGGGGTCTATTTTTCGATAAACCATTATACAAACTTCTGTTATTAAGTGACGTGAAGAATAACAAATGAAACTTTCAAATAAAATAGTTTTTTGGCCTCTATATAAAGATAAATAAACAATAAATATTCAAAAAACAGCTACACCAAGCTGTAAAAGGAAGCACATTACTAGTTGTTGAAGTGTTTTAGTATTTTTGAGTAGAAAAGGATCGGGTTGTCATTGAATGATCAGTTGTATACTGGGTAAGGGTAAATTCAGAAGAACTTTTCAAAAAAACTACCTTTTTAACTTACTTTCAGCTAATAATTAAACATGTAGATATTACAATATTTTATACACTTAATTAATTATGGATTATAAGTAAGTTTAAAAGACTGTTGTTGTCAAAACTCACTCTGTAATAAATTTTAATAGTAAATAATTCTCGATCATAATTGGCTAATTTTGAGGTGAAACCAAATCAGTGGATATAAAAATGAATGTAAGGCTAGGATATTTTTTTCTTTTTTTTTTTTACAATACTAATGTTTCTTTTTTTCTTTAGAACGAACATAGTACGAAATATAGCGTGATAGTTAGAAGTAAAAAAAATAGTGTTGGATATTGTTATCGTCATGGAATTGAAGTTGAAAAGGATGAACATAAGGCTAGTATACGATAGTATTTTTAATTTTTTTTTTATATTACAGTACTAACAGTTTTTTCTTTAGAATGAAATAAACATAGTACAGAACGTAGCATAATAGATAGAACGGACAGAGCATGATAGTTAGTATCTAGTTTACAATAGTTTTCTTTTTTTTTATATATATAAGGGTGATTGGGGTATTGTGACAAAGTTAACAATTTTTAATTTTATTACATAGTATATCGATCGAAATTGAACAATTTTAATATTATTTGAGCTGTCTTATTGAGTTAGGTCGAATGATACTGAATCATTCGATTCTGATCACTGTATCACAAATTACCTTAATTTGAATAACTTTAAAAAATCAAAGAATTTTAGTCTTGGGGTATTGTAATGAATTTGGAATATATCATGATCCCGTGATCAGAATTAGATAAAACTTTAACCATTCAATTTCTCTCGATAAGAGGATTCGATTGGTATAAATTTCATCTAATTCTGATTATGAAATCATAAGATATTCTAATTCGTCATAATATCTTTAACAGGACCCTGAATAATCTATGTGAGGTTATATTTGAGCATTATAGTAAAAATTTTTTTGGTTAATGGGTTTGGTTTGGTATATATAAACTAAATTTCACACATTAGATCAAACTTTCACCCATTCTTACCTTTTTTTGAAATACAACGTTTCTAAAAAAAAAAAAGACAAAACGTTCCCTAAAAAAAAAAAAAAACAAACTGTTTCCTAAAAAAAATTTCCTTTAGTTATTTTTCAACTATGACCTCACATAGATTATTCGGGGTCCTTCTCTAACTATAGTATTTTATATGTTTTTAATATAAATGCAAATATCTCACAACTCCATAATTCAAATTGAGCAATGTTTATACTATTTGATTCTTCTTTATGAGAGGAATCGAACGGTATAAAAATTGCTCAATTTGGATCACAGAGTCATGAGATATTTGCATTTTTATATAAGTACTATAGTTAGAGATATTGTGATAAATCAAGATATCTTGTGATTCTATGATCAGAATCAGATGAAATTTATACTATTTGAATTTTTTTATCAAGAAGAATCGAATAGTTTAAGTTTCATCCAATTCTGATCACAGGATCACAAGATATTCCAAATTCGTTACAATACCCCCTTCGTCACAATACTCCAATCTCACTTATATATATATATACAGTTGCCTCTCTCTAATCTGAACCTCTCTAAACCGAACACTATTAAACTCTCTTTAAACTGAACAAAATCCCCTAAAACATTTGTAAATTTTATTATAAAGTTCAGATAAGTTATATATAACTTTTTGAAAACTGAACTTTTTTAAATTTTTATATAGTAAAAAAAAGCAGTCCCATAGTTCGGATTAGAGAAAGTTGACTATACAGTACTACATAGTACAATTGTTATTACGAAACATAACATGATAGTAGAACAAACATAGCATAATAGTAGAATATACATAGCACGAAAGACGTAGCATGATAGTTCAGGACGTAGCAAGATAGTTAGTATAGGATGTAGCCAGTGTTCGAAATTTTGGACTCAAACACTGTTCTCATGAGAACAACATAATAGCTATGAGTGTTCCCAACCTATTGTTTATGTTCTCAATTATACTCACTAAAAAAAAAAAAAA
>QKWP01000319.1:259065-270975 GCA_003550325.1 Gigaspora rosea
AAAAAAAAAAAAAAAAAAAAAAAAAAAAAAAAAAAAAAAAAATTAAAAAATATATCATATAAGGGAGCTGTCGTAAATTAGATGATTTCTATCTCTTAAGGGGCTACCCCCACCTACCCACACCTGACACCTTATTAGCCAATCAAATTGCGCAGAAAATTTATATATTAATTAATAAAAAACTTTAATATTATATAACTTTTGATCTACCAAACATTTTAGATAATTTAACTACCAAAATAATCCTCTCAAAAAGAGGATACTAACATGCCCAAAACTATTAAAATCCAATTACTAGATCATAAGATCATTCTAGATTTATATAATATTATATAGTATATTAAAATATTATATAATATTTATAGTAATACAATCTATATCGATATTACGATCTAGTAATTGAAATTTAATGATTTTAGATTTGTTAGAATCCTCTCATTGAGAGGATCATTTTGGTAGTTAAATCATCTAAATTGGTCCAGTAGATCAAAAGTTATTTAATATTAAATTTATATATAAATTTATAATTTTAATTAAAAAATTTTTTATAATTTTGGCCAGAATTACACCTGATACATTGGCTAACCCACCCACCCACCAAAAAATCACCTGATTTCTGTCAGCTCCCCAATGTACATGTATTGAAAATATATGTACCTTTTTATCTCCACATTATAATATGTAATGTTCTAATATTACCTATAAATAGTATCAGATAAATATAAAAATTTGACATAATTCTATTAATGCATCTATATATTATGAAAATACATTAGAGCATCATACATGCTATAGTAATTATATGTAAGTTTAACTAAATAATTTTGATAATAAATTATAATAACTAGTTATATTTATTATTTTACAATATTATGTAGTTACTAATTACTACTTATGAAAACACTATTTTTATTTTACTGTTCTCAAAAAAATTTTAATAGTGAACAGTAAAAAATTTTTACTGTGCACAAATTTAAAACAGTGTTCTCATGAGAACTCAGAGAACACTAATTTCGAACACTGGATGTAGCATATATCTTAGTTAGCAGCATAATAGTACTAGTACGATCCTGTTTCTTGTAAAACATGAAATGTATATAGGGATAGTTGAAATCAACTTTATCTATGTCGCTTATGCTGATTTTCTTGGAATCCTTTTTTGATAAACATTATGATTTTTGTTTATCCGTTATTGGAAAGAAGTTAATTTTTTAATGACAAATGGAGTAATGTATTAGGTATGTCATTATGATGAAATAGTTGCATCATTTTTCTTTGAACGTTATTCAAAAAATGTTATGTGTATGTATATATGTAGCGTACAAAACTTGTGATCAATAAATTTCAAATATTTGAATATGTTGGTTTGCACATTGCTTTAATTATAGGTGATAGTTTATTGGGCTCAAAGTTATTACAGGTTTGAATCTTTTTTTTTTTTGCTATATCTTGTGATATTCCATTCATGAAATTTTTGTGAAAGAGAACCTTGTGGGTGGAAATTGTGATTCTGTTTGTTTGTTTAAAAGGGTTAAGCCTCTTTGATTGGGTATATAATATTGATAGCGGTATTTATTCTTATATGTGAGAAGTATACGAAAGTATGTGTATATTGTAACGAATATTTCGATTAACATAAGATTTCACTAACGATTATATTCCATTAACGTTGTTTATCATGATGATAATTATGACTATATTTGATGATCATTATAACTATATTTTTATGGATTATGACTATATCAATATTTGATAATCATAATGATTATATTTTGACGTATTTTAAATTAAATATAAAAATTATATTGAACATTATGTGTTATCTCTATGATTGTTGCGATTGTTATGATGAAATAGTTATGTCGTTTTCTGCTAATTGTTATTTGAAAAGTATTGTGAGTATGTACGTATGTAGCATACGAAGAAAATTAAACTTATAATTGATAAATATTAAATATTAAAATATTCTGGTTAACGCATCGCTTTGATTATAGGTGATGATTTTAGTTAGTTGAATAAGGGCGTTGACATTTATTACCTAATATCTATTTACTATAGGAGCTTACTCCCCCACCCCCCATTTTACTTATTTGCGCGGGTAACACAAAATAAAAAAGGGAATCCGATTTTGTAAATAAACTAAGTGCACGAGATAAAAATTTAGGGTTAGGGCCTTAACATTAGAGGCTATAGGATTAGAGTAATACTTAATATAAGTAAAATTTCTTTTCCGTCATTTTTAATTAGTGCACCAAGATCGATTTAAACATTAGTTTTTGTGTATTTTCACTTTTTTCTTCTTTTACGCATGTTTGAATTCTTCGTTGGGCTGATCCAGAATAGTCAAAATTTGCTCTCTTCAATTGGCTATTTTCTCTCCAGGAGCTTGTATTACCTGCGCAAATAAGTGGATGCCCCACCCCAGGTAAGATCTATAAATAGAATTTTAGCCAATCAAATTTAACTAAGGTAAGATTTTTTTGACCCCACCCCTAAAATATTACCTAATAAATGTCAGCGCCTTAATGGGCTCAATAGTATTATGAGGTTGAATTTTTTTTTTTTTTTTTTTTTACGATATGTAATATATAACAATTTTTTGTCTGGTATGATCATGTGCATGTGTAATGTGAGTGTAAATAAGTTCAACTTGTCGATGGATGTTATCTGATCATTATTACTAAATTTGATAATCATTATGACTATATACCTATTATGACGTTAAAGGTCATTAATTTCAAATTTTTAAATTCATATTTTTTTTAATTTTGCATTTTCGTCGCGGCTTTATTGTTCATAAGAATTTTCAGTTGTTTTTTTTTTTTTGACTTTGGGTTTATCTTTTGTTTAGTAACTAGTTTCTTTCTGCCTTGGTCAACTTACTTGCAATCACCTATCACATTTTACTGACATTTGTTTCACTAATAAGCTTATTTTACAGATGATCAATTTACAGTTAAGTTGTTTCGTAAATAATACGTTTTACTGACAGCTCAATTTACAAAGTAATTCTAATCAATATCATTAGAATTAAATGTAGAATCAAGTTATATAAGTTATTGGTTGATTACGAAATGAACTCGTCTGTAAACTAATCATCTGTAAAATAAGCTTGCTAGTGAAGCAAATGTCAATGAATTGTGGTGTCTTTAAAGTAACTGTTGGTATGCAGATTTCTTTGTGATGAACAATTATTGGGTGCCACAGTAATTTAGGAAGTTTTGTCAAAAGCAAGATTGCAAGCCTTTATGGAATTACATATTTGATTTGACGTCTCAACCTTAGATGCAGGCATTTACTGTTTAATGTTGTAATTGCGTTTGATTATTGGGGTAAGTACAGGTGGGCTCCACAACTATTCAGGCAATGCAAGGGCCTCTCATTTGGTGATTAGGCACTATAGCTGCTATAACAGTACAAGGAGGTGAGTATGAAATTTAATTCGGTTCACTTTAATGATTGTGTTTCAAGTTGAGTATGAAGTTTGATTCTGTTTACTTTAACATTTGTATGATTAGGCCATGAAAGTTAATTTGCGTTTTCTATTTTTTCAATTTTTTAATTTTTTTTATTTATTTCTTCCCAATATTCTTATCCGATGATGGGAACCTTAATTGTCCGATAGGAGCCAACCTAAATTTTGAATCATTATTGTGCAAAAGAAAAAATTAACCTTGTATAACCTTGAATGTGAGCATTATTCTATTAATTTAGTTAATTTAAAAAAAAATACACTGACCGACCCATGATTTCAGAGTCGTACCAAAAAACTAGCTTTACGTGACCTTAACCAAAATTGGTATGAAGTTTAAATTGTTTACTTTAATGACTATGTTTCAAGAAAATATATGAATGTTTAATGTAATCATTTAAGCAACCCATTTTTTCAAATTTTTTTCTACTGTACTCATCTGTATCACTCAATGGAGAAATATATTCCTTAAACTAAAATAATGATTGTACTGGTTCTGCACAGCATCACACGCTGTGCAGCTAGCCTAATTAGCATGGGCGTAACATAATAGTTAGTATGAGATTTAGTATAGTGTATTCTTTCAATGTATAAAAATTTAGCTAGTACAGTCAGACCTCCCTAAGTGCACGTCGTCGGGACCAGCACTGAGGCGTGCATTTAGAGGGGGTTGCAATTAGGGAATAGCCAATAATATCATAGTAAAAATTATGATCACGTGTGCATATAGCCGCTTATTATATACATGCACATACATACACAAGTTTTAATATTATTTTACAATAGAAAGTTTGAATGTGTTGAATTTTTATATTTAAAGCCACCTGAAATTGCCTAATTTCTATACAAACGCTTGAGATCAAGCATTCCACAAAATTTTATTAGAAATGATTCTTGCAATTCCAACATTTAGTACAGATGTTATTATAGCAATAAAGCATAAATGGGGTGACAAAGGCAATGATATGTAATACTATTAGTATAATTTATTAACAATAACAATGATACAATTAATATTGCTACAGTATATAATAATTATACTTTTTTTATATTTAAAATCGACAATTTTGATTGGTTATCGATCACGTGAGTGCATTTACGGAGGGACTTTATATATAATGGACCAAAAAATAGCATGCACATGCAGAATAAAGAAGGTGCATTTACTTATAAGTCCCATGGTGGGCTCACGCTTCTATTGTGCATTTAAGGAGGGGTAGCATTTAGGGAGGTAGCATTTAGGGGGTCTGACTGTATTTAATATTTAGACAAGTATATAGTTATTTATTTTTATTCGCTTTTTATTTGGTTATTTTTTTTTATATTATACAAAATTACTACGTATCGCCTGCAGTGATCATTACTAGTTACACAAATTGACATTATTTATTTATTGAAAAGCACCTGATCATGGGTTCACAGGTATAAATAGATCATCAACTAATCAGATCAAATGATTTTTGTTCGACACGTCTTTTTTTTTTTAGTAACAGTTACAGTTTCGGGTTGTCATCATAGTTGGTTTTGTTACTGGAGCCGTTACTTAATTTGGTGTTGTCGTCGTTATTGAAATCCGTTTGGAGTTGGTGTCGTCATTATTAGTGCCTCGAAATGCGTATTGCCGCTGTTTTTGTCAGGAATTTATATGCTGTTATTGTATGACATTTAGGTTTCACTTGTATTTGGTAATGTCGGTATGGTTGACGAAGCTATCTTCGGTATTCTTGGTTTGTTGCTGATGTGTCATTCCAATAATACTGACCAGGTTAGTTTAGTTAGGGTTTGAGTTAAGAATTTTAGGTTAGAATATTGTTCTTGTTTGTTTTCTGGCTTGTGAATGTGTTACTAACAGTAGTTCTTTTTTTTTTAGGATATTTATGAAAATTGAGAGGCATTTGTCTTGGTATTCAGAATGTTCATTTGTTTTTTGCTTTTTTTTTTTTTTTTTTTTTTGACTCGTGTATGCTTTACTTTCTAATATTGTTAATGTCTTTAAGCTTTCTTGGAAACTGTTGAGAATCCTGGAAAGTATAATTTTGTGGATTTATTGTTCTTGTTTTTTCTTGCTTGTAAGCACGTTACTAACGCTTTTCTTGTTTCTAAGTTTTTATAGCGTCTCTGAGCTTGTGGAAACTGTGAAGCATATGACTTACAAATCTGGGACATATGAATTTATTTTTGTTGTTGATTTTTGATGTAATTTTCGTTGTTGCTTTTTGGCTTGCAAATGCATTACTAATGTTACTTCATTTCTTATACCTGAAGTACTACGAGAGATTCTTTTACATATTGCAAATTCATGTAAATTGTCTAGAACTTATTCAATAGAAGGATTACGTGCACTTCATCCATGTATTTTTGTAAATAGACAATAGTGTTGAATAGTGATTCTAATTCTTTGGAGTCAACCATTTTTATTTGAAAATAAAATTTAGTACGGCCCGAAACGGTTTGAATCAGAATAGTTGTTAGACTTGGGTTGGTTTTAGGGTTAGAGTTAGGTTTAGTTTAATGTATATATGTATCGAGTATTTAGGAAAGGGAGCAAAGCGATACAAGCTGTACTAGATATAACGAAAATGTATAATTGCGCATAGCTGATAGAATAGTTAAAACTAAATACTACTTGATTGTACAGGAGATAATTAAAATAAATGATTATCTGTATTGTAATGATTTGAGAATTTTTGTGTTAGTATATTTAATAAAATGATTTGTATAGAGTTTTTATAATATTTTATTGGATGATTAAAATCACGTGATACTGGCGATAATCATCGAAGGCGATAAATAGCAAATCTATTATTATATTTATTATTATTATATTATATATTTGTAAAAAATATTTATAAATTACATTGTTAAAATATAGTATAAATATTCGAATATATTCTTTTAATGTATGAAAATTTAGCTAGCATTTAATATTTAGACAAGTATATAGTAATTTATTTTTATTCGCTTTTGCTATTACACCTCTGATTTGTACAAATTTATAAAATCTTCGCAGAATTTATAAAAAAAATATTTTTAAGTATAGTTGTGGGGTCACAGATCTTTGCAAATTTTTAATTATTGTTTTTTTTTAGAAATCTGCACAGATCTGAACCTAAAAAATTCTCCTGATATAGTTAAATTTAATTGGCTAAAATTCTATTTATAGATTTTATCTGGGTGTGGGAGTAAGCCCCTATAGTAAATAAATATTAGATAATAAATGTTAGTACCCTAATCATTGGTATATTTTGCTTTGTAAATAGTTTATAGTTCTTTTTTATAAGGCTAGATTAGTATAGCCAAATTACAACTTAGGGTTGTTTTGAAATATCTTGTATTGATATTTACTAAACTATCTTTTTGTACTACAAAGTCAAATAAGATCAATTGGTCTATGTCATTGCGTTTTGAAATTTTTTTCTAATTTGGTAATATTAGTATAAAAAAAATTTGTCTTTTTACTTTAACAAAGTAAAAATAAAAAAGATATAAAAATATAAGTTTGAACCAGTTATTAATAGTAATTTTGATAAATTCTTTAATGTGTTCTGCTTCTAGTAAAGTAGTTTTTGAACTAAAGAGAAAGCTTTCTTTGGCTAGATTGCTTTGCAAGTTAATAATAAAAAACTAATAAAGAAGAAAGAGCTATTTAAGGGTAGGGTAAATGTAGATCATTTTTCATATGATCTGCATGGTATTACAGATTATAAAAATTCGCTACAAGCAAAATTTTTTAATGCTTTAACGAATTTTTACCAAAATTTCACAACATGTTGATAAGAACTTTCTATTTATAGTAATAATAATTTCAAAACTTGTTTTATTTGAGAAAATTCCACTTCGAATATTACCGAACTATTTGGTCCCTTTGTGTCACCTGGGAAAAACATAGAGCCACCTGGGTAAACTTCGGTAATATTTGAAGTAGAATTTTCTCAAATAAAACAAGTTTCGAAATTATTATTACTATAAATAGAAAGTTCTTATCTGCACGTTGTGAAATTTTGGTTAAAATTTGTTAGAGCATTAAAAAATTTTGCTTGTGGCTAATTTTTATTTACTATATAAAAATCTGTAATACCATGCAGATCATATGAAAAATGATCTACGTTTACCCTACCCTTAAGACTATAATTTTGGGTACAAATTTTGGCTTAAAGAAAGGGTTTGTATTTGAATTTTTTGTGTTTTTATTTAATACAGAAGTATTAGATTGTTTTGTATTGTTAAATACTAGTTGGTTCTTAGGTTGCTATATAGTAAAAAAGCTGCTTTAGGGAGCTTCCAGAAATCAGCTGATTTCTGGGTGGGTGGGTGGGTCAGCTGAAGTATCAGGTGTAATTCTGGCCAAAGTTGCAAAATTATTTTTGACCAAAATTATAGTTTTATTAATAATATTAGATAATTAATAACTTTTGAACTACTAAACCAAATTTGATGATTTAACTACCAAAATGATCCTCTCAATAAGAGGATTCTAGCGAGCCCAAAATTGTTAAAATCCAATCACAGAATCCTGTGATTAGAAGATTTGTGTTACTATAAAAGTTCTATAATTTATTAAATAATTATAACCCATTTATAGTAACACAAATTTATTTCGATCTCAGGATCCTGTAATTGGACTTTAACGATTTTGGGCTTGTTAGAATCCTCTTATTGAGAAAATCATTTTGGTAGTAAAATCATCGAAATTGGCCCAGTAGATCAGAAGTTATTAACAATTAAAAATTAATTTTTAATTGATAATAACTTCTGATCTACTGGGCAATTTCGATGATTTTACTACCAAAATGATCTTCTCAATAAGAGGATTCTAAAAAGCCCAAAATCGTTAAAATCCAATCACAGGATCCTAAGATCGAAATAAATTTGTATTACTATAAATGGGTTATAATTATTTAATAAATTATAAAACTTTTATAGTAGCACAAATCTATTCTAATCACAGGATCCTGTGATTGGATTTAAAGATTTTGGCCTCGCTAGAATCCTCTCATTAAGAGAATTATTTTGGTGGTTAAATTATCAAATTTGGTCCAGTAGATTAAAAATTATTTACTATTAAATGTTATATTTAATTGATGCTTCGCCACTCAACAGAAGAATGATCTTAGTGTACTGTAATGCAGATCACTATATAAATCCTATATGTACAGAATGCAGCGTTCGTCCAAGGAACTCTTTTTATTTACTAAGTTAAAGCAAAGTCGATTAATTAAAAGTTGTAGAGCTTAATGAGACGATTCTAATGGTGGTTAGATCATCCAAATCGGTTTAGTGGATGCCGAGATATCTTTAAAAAATGATTGGCCACCTATATAAAATTACTATGTACTGTAAACAATAGTTTGTTTACAAAAAAATTTTATATAGTTGCCCAATCAATTTTTGAAATATCTTGGCATTCACTAGGCCGATTTGAATGATTTAATTACCGTTAGAATCGTCTTATTGAGCTCTACAACTTTCAATTAATCGACTTTGCTCGTTAACTTAGTAAAATAAAAAGTTTTCCTTGAACGAACACTGTATTCTGTACATATAGGATTTACATAGTGACCTGCATTATATTATACTAAGAACATTCTTCTGTTGAGTGGTGAATCATCAATTAACTTTTTAATAATCATAAAATCTAATTGGCTAATTGGTGTATCAGGTGTGGGTGGGTGGGGTAGGCTCATAGTAAATGATTTCTGGAAGCTCCCTTATTGTTCTTTTTTGAGTTAATTGATTTTATAGTAATTGGTTGAATAGCAAACTTTTTGTAACTTTTTTTAAATACTAAACAAGTTTACTTAAATAAATTACTAGTAAATTTCAAAATATTGTTGTAAAAAAGTTTTTTTTTTTTGCTTTTGTTTTTGTAATAGGAATCTACAAAATAAGTTCAAATTAAAGATTTTAAAAATTTAAAAGCTGCTTTTTTAATCATATGCTCTGATTTTTGGAATTTATAAAAAAAGCTTATTTTTTTAAAACTTTAAAGCTAAATAATTTTTGATCTACTGGTTCATTTTAAATAGTTTTACTACCAAACTGTTTATCTCTTTAGGACAATTCCAATGAGCTAAAAATCATAACAATCCAATCACAGGGTCATAAAAAAATGTGCTATCAAATAGATGACACACCTAAAATTGGTTTAAAATAGATCAAACCAATTTCAGGTGTGTCAGCCTATTTGATAGTGCAATTTTTTATGATCCTATGATTGGATTTTTATGATTTTGGGCTTTTTGAAATCATCTCAAAAGGATGAACATTTTGGTAGTAAAATCATTTAAAATGGACTAGTAGATCAAAAATTATTTAGCTTTAAAGTTTTAAAAAAATAAGTTTTTTTTATAAATTCCAAAAATCAGAGTATATATTTTGAATTAAACAAATAGCTATATAAATAATAAAAGCATTTAATTTAAAAAATAAAATAGCACATATTACATAAATCTATAATTTAGTAAATATATTTTATAATAACTCTTTTTAACAATTTCTTATATCAAAATTTTTAAAAAACTAATCTACAAAGACTCTATCATTAATATATATTAGGGGAATCACATTATACAAGAAAAGGGAGAGAGTCACACAAAATATAACATTTTTTTGATAAGTAGAGAGTGATCAAAAAAATAGAATGTAATTTTTTTATAAAAATTTGTCTAAATTTTGATCCAGATATTAAAATAAATAATTTTGGTACTATTAATTTTTCTCAATAAGAAAAATCAAATAATACCAAATCATTTTATTTGGATTACTGGATTAAAAAATATTAACAAAATACTATTAATTATATCTTTTTTTTATAAAATTATTATAAAACCAATAGGTTTTTGTAAATAACTTTTGATCTAGTGATTCAAATAAAATAATTTTGGTATCATTGAATTTGACTTATTGAGATAAATCAAATAGTACCAAAATAAAGTTGTACCTCTCTAAGTATATACTTTCTAAGTGTATGGCATATGAAAAACTTTTCTAAATATGCACACCTTTTGGTTCCAAATAATATAACAATTATAAATTTTAACTCCTTTAAATACATGCCTTCTCTAAGTGCACATTTTGTTTTTTTTCCACTATGGTCCTAAAGTGT
Source organism: Gigaspora rosea (assembly GCA_003550325.1). NCBI lineage: Eukaryota > Fungi > Glomeromycota > Glomeromycetes > Diversisporales > Gigasporaceae > Gigaspora > Gigaspora rosea. Next base: position 269,643 of record QKWP01000319.1, read on the forward strand.
ATATTTAAAGGGTACAACTATAATCTAAATTAAATTACTATATCACAAGATATCCAAGTTTTTTTAAATTTTATATATAAATATATGGATTTTAAATTTTTTTTTATATTGACTAGAGAACATCGGGAGAATTTTTAAGGTGCAGATCTGCGCAGATTTTTAAAACCCGATAATAATCAAAAATCTGCGAAGATCTGCGATCCCACAATTATAGTTGAAGAAATTTTTTTTGTAAATTCTGCGAAGATTTTTAAAAATGCATAAATCTGCGCAGACCAGGAGTGTAATAGCCAAAAGCGAATAAAAATAAATTACTATATGCTCGTCTAAATATTAAATATTAGCTAATTTTTATACATTAAAAGAATATATTCGAATATTTATACAATGTAATTTATAATTATTTTATTACAAATATATAATATAATAATAATACATGTAATATAAAAAAAATTAAAAAAAAAATAACTAAATAAAAAGCGAATAAAAATAAATAACTATATGCTTGCCTAAATATTAAATACTAGCTAAATTTTCATACGTTGAAAGAATACATTCGAATATTCATATATATTTTAATAAAGAAATTAATAATTTCCCACGTAGAACACATCCATATTTGTTTTTTGGCAATAGCAGGATTCTGGTCAGTTGTCTTGTTTAACCTGGGTTCCCGAATCTCTATTGCGGCACTATTGTTTCAACTTCAATTCCCTAACAAAAACGAACCTACAAGAAAATTGTTAGTTAAAAACGAAAAAATAATCGAAAATAAAGAGAACAACTTTTTGTACAGTTTCAGGTCTCGAATCCCTTCTATTCCCGGTACCATTTCAATACCCAACGAAACACGAATCTACAAGAAAAAAATGGTAGTAAAAATAAAAAAAATAACTAAAAAACAAAAAGAACAACAAAAAAGATCTAGTACTTATCTTTTAGCACCGGTTCCATTTCTTGAATCTCTCTGGTTCTTGAATCTCCATTCCCGACGCTATACCAATACCCCAACGAAGCACAAACCTACAAAAAGAAAATTATTAGTAAAAACAAAAAATCAAATTAAAAACAAAAAAACAACAAATACCGGTACTTATCTTCTTGTACCAGTCCCAGTTCTCAAATCCCAGTTCTGGCGCCATTTCAACTTATATGCTTCCACCCGGCATTTTAACAAAGCCAAAAAGAAAAGAGATATTAGGAGGTATTAGTAAAAGTTTAAAAAAAAGCAAAGCAAAATTAAAAAAATAAAACTGTACTTACCCGATAGATCTACTATACAATAAAAAAATCAAAAAAATCAAATAAGAAAAAAAAATTAAAAAAATTAAGA
>QKWP01000319.1:271510-286569 GCA_003550325.1 Gigaspora rosea
AAAAAAAAAAGTTAAAAAAAGTTTAAAAAAAATAAATTATTTAAAAAAAATCAATAAAAAAAAATTAAAAATGTTAAAATTAATTTAATAAAAAAATTAAAAATACAAAAAAAAAAAGAAAAAAAATTTCAAAAAAAATTAATAAAAAAAAAATAATAAAAAATTTGAAAAAAATACAAAAAATTCGAAAAAAAATTAAAAATTCGAAAAAAAAGAAAAAAAAAATTTCGAAAAAAAATTAAAAAATTAAAAAAAACGTTAAAAAAATAAATAAAAAAAGAAATTTCGAAAAAAAAACGTTTATAAATAATAAAACGTTTTAATGTATAAAAATAAAAAAAAAGTGTACATGTACGTACGTGCATGGAAATATAAGTAAGTTCTGGTTATCCCTTATGGGAATGACCGGAAATTTACTTTTATTCCCAATATCGGTTTTATTCAAATTTTAAAAAAGATAAAAATAAAAATAAAAAAAAATAAAAAAAAACGCGTTTTTTTATTTATTGTTTTGGTTTGTTTATTGATTTTCCTACTATGTTTTTACTGGCAGGCAAGTATAGTAGTTATAATTTTGGAGATTATCGCAGATTATAATAGGCAGTGCCTATTATAATCTGCGAAGATTATACTTTTTAAAAATTTGCACAGATTTTAGTCAAAAAATCTGCAAATAACCGCAAAAATCTAAATTTTGAAGATCTTTGCAATTTTTTAAACAAGATTCTGCACTGATTTGATAAACTTGAAGATCACTGCAAATTATTAATGTTTTTAATTTTCCGATGAAGAGAATTAAGAGCTACTATATGAAAGTAAATAATGTTATTTATAGATGCCCCTATTTAAATATACAAAATTTATCAAGCTACTATTAGATACAAAGTTCCTTCTTAAAATATTTAAAATAAAGATGAAAATGACTTGTAAACTTTTAAACAAGGCATTTTGGCAGGCTTTGGTACTATTAAGTAGGGTTTCACAATTTGATTTAATTTGATTTAATCAAATATTTGATTTTAAATCAAATCAAATTCAAATTAACAAAATATTTAATTTGATTCGACAAATATTTGAAAATTTTTATTGAAACTATAAATTCAATACAAAATTTTATTAAGACAACTGTTTTTATTGTTTTATGAAACTAGAGCTATTTTGATTAGAAGAACATTTTTTTACTTAATACAAAAAATTAATTAACTTAGTAAAATTTTGTATAAATTGAAAATTTTGAAAAGTGACCAAAATTTTAAAATTTTTTAAAAATTACAAATAAATTTGACTTGATTTAATCAAATCAAATTTAAATCAAGAGCTTATTCAATTTGATCAAATTAAATATATCTAATATTTGATTTGATTCAACTTTAAAGAACCCTACTATTGAGCAAAACCATAGTAAAAAAACTTTAAAGATTGTCAAGTTCTATAAATAAGTAGAGGCTTGGTTCATATAATTTTCTATATAGTATAATCTTACAAGTTCTTTTAAAATAATACTCTTTTCTAGTCTTTTTGGCTTTTTTGAAATTTTAACAAGCAAGTATTTTGGTTTATTACATAATCATTTTATATACAATACCATCCACAGAATTTATTTACTCTAACCCATTTATTTTCTCATTTTTTTCAAAGATTTGTAGTATTTACTCTTTTCTATTTGGATATTATATTACCAAAATAGAACCAATATAATGATATGTTTAGGATTTGTAAAACAAAAACAAGAAATTTCTAAACAGATATATATCATACTAGATGCAGTTTATTTTGTTTTTTTTTATCTTTTTTTTTGATTTTGTTTTTATTGTTCAGAGTAAAGCGGAAGACTCTAATGGAAGAGTAATAGACCAGATTTTGTATGTTATTATTTCTGGTGACGTTATTTATTTATTGCCCAATAAAAAACAATAAATCAACATGGATTAGCCCGAAATAAACAAATAACAGATGTTTTTAGAACAGGCTATGAGGCTTTGGATAAACAATACCATGCAATAACCTAGTTGTTAGTTCTATTAATAGTATAAGTTTTTTTTATTTTTCTTATTTTTACATTGTTTTTCTTTTTTTGTTTATTTTATGAATAAATCTATGCAACACACCCTGTAATATACTAATTTATCGCACACATATATGTAAACACAGTTTGTAGATCCATGTAACAAATGTTCTACTATATATCAAAAATTTAAATTAATATAAGGTTAGAATAAAGGTTAGTATTAGAAGTTAGAGTAGATAATAGTAGTGATAGTAAATACCAAAATTTTGCAAGAAATGTTTTTTGTTAGAGCATGAAAAATGGTTATGTAAATGCAATTTTTTGATATTACAAATTTTAGAAAAATTTTTTTATTTTGTTGTACAAAAAAATTTTGCACATTACACCTAATTCTCAAATTTAATTGGTAAATCGTTGGTGTACAATATACAAGTACATCGCAGGGTATGATGTCTAATTAAGTCCTTATTTTATTAGGTTTAATTTTTTTGCTTAAAATGTATAGTTATTTCTTTTTTCATTACTTTTTTATTTTCATTTTACTTTTTATTCTGTTTTTGTTTTCTTTATAAAATTAGTTTCAAATATTATTTCTTTTTGTCTACAAAATCTAGATAAAAGGAATTTAAAAAGAAATCCTATAAATAGGAAGTTTTAATAATTCCTTTTTGGTTGCAAATTTTTGTACTAGATGTAGCAAGTTGCATTTGGCATTAATATTAATTATTAGATGATATTAGATTTAATAAATATTTTGGTAATACAATTTTTGATTTTAATAAGTACTACAGCCTTCCTTCTCTATAATCATGCAGTTTGTATCAAGAAAATTAGTAATTATAAAAGAGTATGATTATATAAGAGTTTTTTTTTATAAGTTTATTAATAAATATGTCTCAAAATTTAATGTGATTGTACAGGTATTGATTATATAAGAGGTAATTATAGAGAAGAAAACTGTAGTAAGACTGTTTAAAATTATAAAAAAAAGTAAATATATTTCAATATATTAGAGGCGTGCCATTTATCACGTGATATTTTTACTTAGTAGCCACCCCTATCCATGTATGGTGTGATCACTTTTCTAATTTTGATTAATTAATGCAATATATAGACGTGATCACTACCTCTGTCCATGTATCCATGGTAAAAATCACATGATAAATGGCATGCCCCTTAAGAAAAAAAATAAATATAATTAAGGGTAGGGTGTACAAATTTCCAATTTAATATAAAATTAATTGTAGATCAACTTTGTGTAACCAATTTATATGATGTCATATGATTTACATGTAAACATCATATGATCTGACCAATCAATTCTTTGTATAACCTACAAAAATCATATAGCATTCTACAAAAATTTAATTATATATAAAGTTGATTTTTTTTAAAGCAATGAATATTGTGCAACTTCATTATTATAAACAAACTATTTAAAACTAAATTTTATACAAATTGGTCAAAATCTTAAAAAAATTTATCAAAAGCATTTTTTTATTTACTATATAAAATCTAATATACCACGTAGATCATATGAAAAATGATCTACGTTCACCCTATTCTTAATTCGTAAATTATTTTTAAAGAGAAAAAAATGATAAATCTTATAATAAACAAAATTGGAAATTCATATGTTTTTTCTATAGTATAAAAATGGGACTTGCTTATATATAAAAGTTTTTTTATTAAGTAACTCTTTCATATTGCTTAATTGAAAGTTGTAGAGCTAATTTTTGTGATTCTAATGGAAGTAAAATCATAAAAATTGGTTTGATAAATCATAAGATATAAGTATTTTTTACTTATTTACTATAGAGTTTTTTTCTTAAAAATTGAAGCACATGGCATTTTACTACTATATAAGGTAACTAGTCACATGCCTACTGATCTTTACTATAAAATTTTTATCCTTTAATAGCAGACTACTAATTAAATTGTTCTTTATTATCTAAAGTATAGCTGTTCACCAAAAGTCTAGACATTTTTGAACTATCATATAGTATAGTATATTTTAATTAACTTTTTGGTTTAAGTTAAGATTAGAGTTAAGTTTTGTAAATATAGTTTTAAAAGACCACTATCTATATATAAAATCATGTTTCAAACATTTTTATATAGGGTTCAAGATCAATTTAAATACTAGTTTTTGAGTATTTTTGTTTTTTTTTCTTGTACATATGTTTTGTTTTGATGTTAAACTAATCTAAAACAATCAAAATTTACATTCTCTAATTGGTTAATTCTAATATACAGTCAGACCTCCATAAATGCAACCTCTATTAATGCAATACCTCTTTAAATGCACATTTTTTCTATTCCGTAAAATGATATTAGTGCTAAATGCATATTCTATATTCTGTAAATGCATGTTCTTTGAATAACTTTTTATATTATACTAATCTCCCTAAATGCACATAGGTAAATTTTAGTATTTAAGATAGGTTATACAGTTTTGGTAGAAGTTACACAAACTTGTGATCCAATTTTAAAGCTGCAATTTAATTGGCTCACTCTAAATGCAAACTGTTTTTACTAATTTTCACACACCTTTCTGATTGGCTAGGATTATTTGCATGTTACCTTCTTTTAAAAATGTGATATCTTGGTTAGGGTTAGGGTTAGGGTAGGGTTAGAGTTAGAAGGTGACATTATACTAAAACTTTGCAAGGAATTTTTTTTGCTAGTGCGCAAAAAGTGATTTCTTAGGTGAGTTTTTATGTTAAATATGACTTTTCAAAAAATAGCGATTGTTGTTTTGATTGTCACGTTACACCTGATCTTGTGTTCTGATTGGTCAGATCGGCAAAAGATCAGCAAAGGTGGGTGAAAATTAGTGAATGCATGCAAACCTAGTGCAAACCTCTCTAAACACATGTTGTAGGCTTGTCCCACGTACATCTATTTACTCAGCAGCTTACGTAAGGTTCTGTGACGATCTATGCATGATTGACCAATAAAAATCAATCACGCGAATATCCACACACTAATCATTTAAACCAATCATAATTTAATTAATAATTTAATAACGATAACGATAATCGATCAAGTTTCCGCAAAAATAAATTAAGCACGTTATGTTGGGGTGTGCGATAAACTATGTTTGACAAAACTATATGCGATATGAATTTTTTTTGAATTTAATAATCAGGATAATGATCATAGACGAATAGCTTTACTTTTTCAATTATTTTAACATAAATCGATTTTTAAACACCTTTATAGCAAAGTTACGTTAAAAAAATTTGTATTCTAGTATTAAGTTTTTTGCCCATAATGAAAATACGTCCCTTAGTATAGTTTACAACATGAAACAGAATTTTGTAAGGAGTCAACTTGAAATTTATATATTAATGTTAAAAAAGTTTCAACGTAACTTTGTTATAAAGGAGTTTAAGAATCTATTTGTTCTAAAATTATTAAGAACAATAAAGCTATTCGCTCTAGACATCTAAAAACATACAAGTCACTCTTTATTATTAAAATATATATAAAAAGTGACAAATAATCCCAGTCACTACCTTGATCATTATCCTGATCATTAAATTCAAAAAAATCTTTCAATAATTAATTTTTCTATGGTACCGCATATAGCTTTGTCAAACATTGTTTATAGCATACGCCAATATTATGTCCTGATAAATATAAGTTCAGCAAATACCAAACTTGCTAGATCTTTATATTTACGTACTTTAAGTTCTTTTTTTTGACATCTAATTTACAATTTTATTATTGTAGTAACTTGATAAGGCGAAATTTTCTTCGACGAAAAATGTAATTTTCGAATGCTATTTTATAATAAGTAATAACTGCTAATTCAGATAAGGCCATACGATATTAATTATTTGTTTCTTGTAACCCGACCGGGACAAATTGAGGCTAATCTAACTCAGTCGTAATTATTTTAGATAAGTTTTTATTTTTTTTTTTTAATATTTTTAATATTTTGCTTTGTTATTTATTATCATTTCTTTGTCTTTCAATAAAATAATTCGTTCCTTGTAATTCAAAGCTAGGAATAGGGCAGTTATCATATATGGCAATTTTTGTTTTTCTTTTAATTCCCGCACTAACAATTGATTCCAAATCGGCAGCAGTCATTTGATTTCTATCTGCCTAGTCATGCTTATCCCAAACCTTACGAATTGCACTTACCCAATCTTCAAAAAAAACGTCGTCAGTATTCTCAGGTTCGGGCTCTACCACCTCTTGAAGAAATGAAATTTCAGGCGCCGGCATAGGGTAATATTTTTGACACACAGAGAAAATATGTTTGCATGCCATTCCGCGAAGTTTATAGTCTGGGCATGTGCACTCAAAATTTACAGACTTGAGGTTAATATTTTCCTGCACATTATTTTTAACATTGACTTCATAATTATCATTATTTGTAGATGATTTTATACAATAATAGCATCCGCCGAGCATTGCAAAACTTTCTAAATCCTGACCCGCAAGCTCCCGGCGCCGTTGTTCTTTTTGATGAGGTTTCATTCTTCCAATCATCAAATTGACAGCTCTATACTTGAATTCTGCATCCATTAAGGCAGCCCGTAAAGTCCAAATTAGAGTGTCAATTCGATAATTTTGCTTAGCACTTAGGTACGTATATTTAAGTTTTTTATGCCATGATTCTATAAAGTTTGTCGTATTCATTTCTTGGTGTTCATATAATTTATATGCATCAGCACATTTATTATAGTTACTAAAATATTCTTTTTTTAAATATTCGGCCCATGCCGATTTACCAAGATTAACCTATCGAGAAAAATAATTATCAAGTTTATTTTGTTTTTGAGAAGCATCACGAAGCCGCATTATATCATTAAGCTCATCTAATGCAGCTTTTTGTGCCACTTGCTTCTTTGATTATTTATAGACACCATCATTATAAGCCTCAAAAAAGTCGTTATCAGCTTTAATTTTATTTTTATTTTTTTGCCAGGCGTTTTTTACATGCCATTGACAAAGCAAGATTCTCGCGTTAGGGAAAACTATACTAATGGCGTTTTGTTGTGCATCATTACAATCCGTAAGGAAAGTATGAGGCTCACAATTTTTATTTTTATCTTTTATATTTGTAAGCCAGTAAATTAATATTTCACTTTTTTTTTCAGAAATTAGATGTGCAACAGGAACACCTTGTCCACCGTTGTTATCCTGTACAATTATAGTGAAAAGATGTGTATTATGCAATGTTGTTCCATGTGTTCCATCTATGCACACAGTTTGAGCGCTTTCATATGTTAGTAATTTTCTTTGAAATTCAGTCTGAAATCCATATAGGTAAACTAACTCTGATCCCCAGATGAAACATTGATACTATTTGTACCGGTTTCATGCCATCTTTTGCTCTTTCTCGAATCCATTCTCTTGCTTCTTGTGATAAACGGATATTGCGCAGATCTTTATCTGTTTCAGAAGAATGTCCATTATGAAGCGCATAATGAACAATACGAACTGAGGTTCCTTCTTCCCCGCGGCGCTTTAATACTCTTAAATAGGATTTACATCCTACTTTTTTAGATGGCTTCTGGATTGGTCTAGGATTATTACGCCCTGACAAACGTGCCATAGTTTGATTCACAACTTTAGCTTTAGCTCTGGGTTTTCTAGCACAGTGACACTGATACGTTTCATTTAATTTATATTCTAGATTATCCCGCCTTGTGTGCCGAATATAATGGGCCCCGGAAATATTAGGAAGAATTTTTTTGATCCATTCTTTGTATGTATCTAATTCAAGATAGGTATATTCCTTGATATGGTCATTTGGATCATGGTTATCTGGATTATGGTTATCTGGATTATGGTTATCCGAATTATAGTCATCTGGATTATAGTTGTTTGGATCATAATCATTTGGATTATAGTCGTTTGAATCATAATCGTTTGGATCATAGTCACTTAAATCATAATTGTTTGGATCATAGTTGTTTAGATCATATTTATTTGGGTTATTGCTTTTATCTTTACGACTAACTTTATTAATTATGTCAATTATATTCATTTTTGTTTAAAAAAAAAAAAAGGAAAGAAATTGATTGCTTTTTATTGTATAAGAAATTGATCAAAATTAAGCTAATGTTAATATGAAGATTACATAATTCTAGAACTGGCTTTTTTATAACTTTTAGAACAATTAGTAAAAAGCCTCCTTTTTTTTCTTTTTTTTTTTTAATATCTTGATGTTTGTATTTTCTAATTTTTTTTTTTTTTAATATCTTGACATTAGTATTTTCTAATTTTTTTTCACAAATTCAGCAAGCATTTTGAGAGATAATTTATTGCATGCATTCAGAATTGAATTAGTATGCGCATTTAGAGATCACCTTGTTTTGAGATATCGATTCGTAAAGTATTGTTGTAGAGTCTGAAAATAATAATTTTGCGCAATCATATTACTAATTTTTTTTTTAGGAAAGCCTATTTTCGGCATGGAAATTTACTATCCTCACCATGTCTTTCGAATGATAAGTAAACTACAGTTGATGGTGTAAATAATGAATTTCCATGCTGAAAATAGACGTTGTCTATTATACATATTAAATATGTAATATTTGTTATACAATTTGCATTTTTTAAATACAGAACAATTTTGATAAAAATATATTTTAGTTTTTTTTTTTTTTTTTTTTTTACCAAAGTTTTCAAATAAAAATAATTTTTGTATAGTACATTCATAAAGTATTTACAATTGAACGCAGTAAATATTATGCATATTGTTCATTATACAACTAATGCTACGTACGTACGTACGTATATATTTAAATGCGCAAGATTTCTATTTATGATTAAATGACAAATTATGCGTTTAAATAGTGCGTATTTAAAATTGAATCGTCGAATATTAATTGACAAATTTAATTATGCAGTAGTATGCATTTGAATATTATGTAAATGCACACATGAGTTAGCATCACGAATTAAATTTAAAAATTTATTGGTCTAATAATGAAGAAAAAAAGATTTTATAACACCTACAAGAATGAAGATAAATACTAAGCAAAATCGACTGATTTTTTTAGGGAATTTACATATAGGGGTCCGAAAAATGATAATTAAGGACAAAATAATTTTGCGTTATAACAGTGGTTCTTTGAATGTTATCACTGAATATATTTACTACTTTATAAATTTTGCACTATATCTCCTTTTGCTTAATGAAACATTCTTTTAATTAAAATACGTCTCGACTGTAAGTACGATATTTATTAATATTGTAATACTATTGTAATGTTTATTCAGTTTAAAACCAATAAGTCTGAAACATGAATCATATTTTGGGAAAATTATTGCAAGGTAATCGAAGATATTTAGAACAGCGAAAACTTATTTGTATTCGTAGAGAAAGTAAATTACTTTTAGAAATTGGTAGAAGTAGTTATAATTTTTACGTGCAAGACACTAAAAGAAACTGATTTTAAAGTAATACGTCTAATCGTCAAAAAACAATTGCATTTATATCATTTTAAATTCAAATTTGGGCCTTCGTTTTTCGGGCCCTTATATTTTTTTTATTTTTTTTTATGCGCAGGTAAAAAATAATTTAGATATCTTTTGTATATACGTAATAGAAAAAGAAATGCATTACAGGTAAATATCTAAAAAAATTAAAGAAACACGATCAGTTATTTTAATTATAAGCTTAATTATGATTGGTTTAAATGATTAGTGCGTGGATATTTGCGTGATTGATTTTTATTGGTCAATCATGCGTAGATCGTCACAGAACCTTGCGTAAGTTGCTGGGTAAATAGATGTACGTGGCTTGTCCCTATGAGTTGCATTTATGAGGGTTGACTGCACCATGTTATGTTATTGCAAAAGTATCTAAACCCCTGGTGACAGAGTTGGCAATAGATATACTTTATTGAAAAAATTGCAAACCAATAAAGTCAATGGAACCAATACTGAACCAATAAAACCAATGGAGCCAATGGAGCCAATGGAATTAGTTATTAGTTATTAACAAATACTATATTATAAGCTAGTTGGTCTTATTGGTACCATTTGCAAATTATTCTCAATGGAGTATGGAGTGATACTAATGGAATTGTTTTCCTTTTATCCCAATAGATAAACATGCCAATTCTGCCTGGTGGGGTTGAAGCATAGCTGAGGATACTATACTTCTAGACATTCGGATCTGTCAAATCACATGATAGACATCTATTAACTAACAAAATTCATATACTATAAAATGACACGTTAGGTGCTGTCATTTCACAATCCTTCAATCTGTGAAAGTGTTAATTACTTGAGCTATCCAGTATTAGTACATAAATTTTATTTACATTTATTAAATAACTTAGTTTGCCTTTAGCAATTTTTATCGCATTATCATTATATATTTTTCATTAAAATTTAAATATTTATAATGTTTGAAGTTTAACTTGGCATGTGAATATAAAATATTGAAAAGTTTTGCACTACAACAATAAGAAAAATTAAATGAGTTTTCGATTATATTTATTAATAAATTGTTTTTCAATTATATTTATTAGCAATAAGCGATTTAAATGAAGTTTTTTATTAGGCCGCTGACATTTATTAGGTAATATTTTAGGGGGTGGGGTCAAGAAAAATCTTACCTTAGTTAAATTTGATTGGCTAAAATTCTATTTATAGACCTTACCTGAGGTGGGGGTAAGCTCCTATAGTAAATGGATATTAGGTAATAAATGTCAACGCCCTTATATTTATTAGCAATAAGTGAAATTAAATAGTCGTTTTGAAACCGATAATTTTAATAAATATATTTATCATTATTAATATTACTGTTATTAGTATAAGCTATAGTAAAATTATTAGCTAGACACTTATAAACAAATTAGATTTAAATAATGTATACTATATACTGTATTATTAAATATATACAACTATTATATATTATATTAAAATAATTAGTTTTATTTAAAATTTTGAATTTTAAAATATTTTCGCTCCGGCCTCACAATGCTACGCATTAGCCTAGTATAGTTCTGTGGAGAAGTTAGTTTTAAAAGTTTCTGGTAAGCTATATTAACAATATATTAAACTTGTTATTTCAATATTTATAATTTTATTACATTAAAATTCATATAACACAAACCTGTAGTGTGTTCGTTACGTTATTGACACATTCCATACTTAGATATACACTAATCGACATAAAAATATTTCGTATGTAGGTTTATTCTGTCAAAGCGATGAAAATAGTGTGACACTAATCGATGTAAAATGTAGGTTATGCTATTAACATGACGAAAAAAGTGAGTATAACTTGCAAAATCTTATTTTTATAGTCAGGCTTTTCATTAATCATATTCGACTCATATACTCGGAACTTTATACATAATAGTCTAAACTAACGTCGGAAATGTATACAGTCGGTCAAGTAATTAGCTTGCTTAAACCTGTCAGATTTCAGAATGCAATTTAGACGATTTCAAATTAACCTAATTCATTCTTAAATTTTGAAGATGTACAGTACCTTATTTTTCAATAGGTGAAAAATTAAAAAAGATAACATTACCAAATGATAAAAATTATACGACCATTAATAAATTTGCGTAAATTACGGTTATATTGAAAAAAAACTGCTTTGAATAAATTTAAATAAAAAAAAATCGCAAAAAAAAGCACAATAGTAAAAAATTCGCATGAATAAAAAATTTGACCAATTTTTATATTACCACGAACGTATTTACATCATCTTTTACATAATAAATTACTTCTTTCGAGCCTGTCACTCTTCTTTTTCCTGTAAAGTGTAATGTCAGTTTTCAACACCGAGTTGACGAATTCAATAATTTCCAGGGTTAATGCGCTTTTAAAACACTCTATTCATGAATGTATTCATGAATGGCGGCATCAACTACTGTTTGCAAGATAAAACAATACCATACACAAATCTTTTTAATTGTATATTAAAATTTATTATACTTAAAAAAAAAAGCATACTAAAAAAAATTTTCACCAGGTTTTTTGTCTTGACTAGCATGCTTCGTTACTTGGTGCACAGCACAAATTATAAAACTTTTAATAAAATAAGCTTGCGTCGCTGGGTTATTTTCAAATCGGCTTAATTGTATGAAGTTTTTAACTATACCAATATAAAGAATTTTATGAATTATCCAATATTTAAAATCTCTGACAATAAATGTTTCTAGTATTCGGGAAAGATTTCATGAGCCAGGAAGTTGTATCATTCCATGTTAAGAAATTAATAATGAAAAAAATGAATTTAAGAAAGCTTATTTGTGTACAAAGTTACGCTCCGGATGAGCACCTGATGGGTCGGACGACTACTCCGAATAAATTTAACAATTAACAGGTTTATATGTTTTATTTTAACAGTAATCTGTGATTTACATAATGTATTGCATTCGTTCTTTAATTCATTTGAATAATATTATTCGTTTAGACTTATATTTAATTTTATTTTTAAATAATTCATTCAAGTAAAATTATTCGCTGTGATTTATATAATGCAACATATTTCCAAAGTGATCTGTATAATACTTGTATTGTGATTATTATATTAAATCTGGTTATAAAATAAAATACAATTGAGCTGTATTGTAAGTAATATATAGTAGAGTTAACACCTGGAAACTGGAAAATGTACCAGGTTGGGATCGGATGATTGTCCGGAAAGCAAGGTCGGAACAAACAAAATTACGTGCGTACGTTATTTTGTTAATAAAATAAAATTTTTACGTATTGTCATTAGTATGTCATTATTTGAATCAATAATAAGTTAATAGTGTTTTTCGGTTGTTTTTTTTTTCTGCAATAAAAAGAAGCGATGCAAAATTTGTTCTAAGCATGTACCTTAATATTTTAAGCTTTATTTCGTTAATTACAAACAAGAAACCATAAAATTAGACCAAAATACTTTCGTCGCTTATGAGTCAAAAATTAAACTTTAATGGTCAAATGTGAAAATAAACAATTCGACCGTTTAAAAAAGGTATTTAATTAGGTGGTATTTTAAATTTTTAATTACTAATAAGTTAAAAGTAATTTAATAATTTTGTAACAACGAGTGTTTAATAAGCATATAATATCTATTGAAAAGTTTTTCAACTTATCATTAGTAATGTTGAAAATAATAGCCAAGTTTTTACGGATTTTAATATTTCAAGAAGGATATGAAAAATCCGAATCTCTATCGATAGACAAGTTAGCGTCTTATCTATTTCATCAAAATTTCCACAGAAAACAAAAACGGTTAAAAAGAAATAAACTACTATATTATATGTCGAATTCGAGTTTACTTGTATTATTCTATAAATTAGATATGTGCTTTAAATTGCATTAATTATTCTTTATATTATCGTTATATAATTGAAAAATAAAGTCTTAGTAAAAGGATAAAATAAAATAAAAAATTCGAAGTCATTTTCCGGACCATCATCCGGACCGTTATCCGAACCCAACCTGGTACACATCTGGGTGCGTAGAGTTAATTTAAATCTACTTTTTGACCCGTAACCCGTATAACCCGCCGAGTCGGGTCAACCCATATGAGTCAGCTGATTCGGGTAATAGCTCTACTATCGTACCAGGTACTACTCGACCAAATCGGCTGGAATTTTTAAATAATAGAAGAATATCGACATTATCTATGGAATCGATTTTGGATCATTAGTTATTCAAGATATCGATCATATCAAAAAAATTGATCTTTAAAACTGTACATAAGTAAATACACAGGTGGCGTTTTTTTCCCAGTCACTTTACGAAATCCTTAAAGCTTCTATTTTATACAACATGTCACATTGCATATTTAAACCATGGATAAAACAAAATATGTTAAATTACCTAAATGATATTAATGAATTCGTTACGCCTATGAGAGCTCAGGTGTTAGAGGTATGTTCTTGTAAGCAATATTTAGTGATCCTCGGATCCACCTAAGTAAAAAAAAAAATGAACGCGCTAAAAAAAAACCCAAACTTTTTTTTTTTTTAGTTTGTAACAATTCGATTGGAAGCAAAAGAAAAACTTTGTGCAAAAATCCATGATAGAAACTTTTATGTTCAATGCTTCTTTAGTGAAAAATGTATTCAAGACTTTGAAAGGTATTTTTTTTCTTTAATACTATACAGACATAATTCCGGATTCCATTTTTTTTTTTTTTTTTTTAGATTTGTAAGTAGCCCGGCAGATATTAACTAACGTTTTATATATTAACTAACATTTTATCGAACTTGCGGATCTATTCTAAAATTTCTTCGTACACTAATTCGTATTCAAGTGAAACAAATTGGCCAATAACTTCAATAAAGGGATGCTTTATCATAGTTAAAGAATTCTCTTTTCAATTCATAAAAGATTCCTCTCTAAAATCTCCAGGTTACGATTGCTTTCTAAACATCGAAAAGTTCACATACACATACAATTTTATTGATGAAAACGTGGGTTATGAGGTAAAGGATCCTTCCGAAGATCCAGAAATTAAAGCCGCGTTAACGAAACTTCCGTTTTCTTCTCATCCTGGTGGGGGGTACTTATTGATTTTCAAATATAGAATCACGTGCTGAAGATCATTGTTCATGTGTTTTTTTTTTAATAGGGATGGGGCATCCACTTATTTGCGCGGGTAATACAAACTCCTGGAGAGGAAATAGCCAATTGGTGAGTGCAAATTTTATCTATTCCGGATCAGCCCGACGAAGAATCCGAACACGCGTAAAAGAAGAAAAAAGCAAAAACTAATGTTTAAATCGATCTTGATGTACTAATTAAAAATGACGGGAATGAAATTTTACATATAGTAAGCATCATTCTAACTCTATAGCATCTAACGTTAAGGCCCTAACCCTAAATTTTTATCTCACGCACTTAGTTTATTTATAAAATCGGATTTCCTTTTTTGGTTTGTATTACCCGCGCAAATAAGTAAAATGATGGGGAACTATTACAACATGGGGTGGCGTCGTGTTCCGCCCGAGCAGAGAAAGATACTTGATTCACTACCAGGTTTTTAGATTTAATAATTTGAAAATTTTGTGTATATGATTTAAAAAATTTGACATTTGTTTTTTTTTTTTTTTTTTTT
>QKWP01000319.1:287167-362505 GCA_003550325.1 Gigaspora rosea
TTTTTTTTTTTTTTTTTAGGATGGGAAAAATGGGATACGGAAAGTGACAACCAAGCTGAAAATTCAAACAAACGAAATTTTAATGCAACAACTAGCGAAAATTCTGAAGAACTTACTATGCCACCCCCTATTGTCGAAAATGTCGAAAATGACCAATTAAAAGAATTACAACAGCAAGTAAATTACTTGTTGAATGCGGTACAAACACTAACGGCAAAATAAAAAAACATAAAAAAATAAAAAAAAAAAATCAGCAGGAACAAAAGCATGAAATATTGGGTGGGCTATATATTATCTGTTATGTAGATCAAAAGCAATTAATTTAGCTTTGTTTTTAGTTTCTCAATTGTTTTATTTGAATATTAAATAAATTCTTGTCCTATTGCTTTGTTACTTTTATTAATTTTTCTTGATAAGTAAGAATTATTAATTTTTCTTAAACAAACTATTGTCTTTGCAATTTTTTTATTATAACGCAGAGAACATACAGTGTGTTTTTAAAATTTCTTTTGAGTGAAAACTTCTACCGTACTTCATTAACCATCCTGTATTTTGAAGAGGTTATCGGATTGAAAACATGATAAATTATTAGATTTATAAACCGACTTGGTAGACCAAATTTTCATCAGAGTATGTAGTTACTTAATTGATCAGATTTTAGAGCGATGGATTATTAAGATGTTTTTAAATATCAAATTGGGTCCTGCCTTTTTAGATGCATATGTTGCATTACTTTTTTTCTGCCGATAGTTCAAAGTAAATTGATTCTTATATATTACGGCTACGAAGTTATAGAGCCATTTTTTACATCATTTATGGGAAATATATATTTTTTTCGGCTATTTTAATTGGCTTGTTTTACTTAATTGGCCGGGTAAGTTTTTAAATGAATCAATAAAATTTTTTCAAATAAAATATAAACTTCGCTCTATAGTTTAGTTCTTTGGAACTTAATGTCAGTCTTTTTCGAAATTTCGCTTTAAACTTCTTGGTCATTAAGTCTGTGCATCTAATTAAACATTGGCATCTAAACATCATATAAACGCTTATGTATCATACAGTTTAATGTTAAAGGTTTGTGTTGTTACATAAAAAAATTGATAATATATTTTTTATGATACTACTTATAGTTTTGATTTAAATAGTACATCGCCAGCCCCAATGAAATATTGTGTAAAGTTCGATATCAGATATCAAGTTAATATTTGTTAATATAAGGTGAAAGGAGGTATTGTGACGAACGTTAATATCGTTGACTTTTAGATCATTTTATAATAATATTCATGTTTAACCTAAAAGAAAAGACGGATAAATAGCATGCCAAATAAATACAAGCAGCAAGCTTTCGATCATTGGCATGCACATAATCTTACGCGTCGCGTTCTCATTTTGGAGCCTGTATTACTTGAACATAAAGAATAAAAAAAATTTTCTATCAGTCACGTTATATCGTGCTCATAACATTTGCAATAATCAAGTCTGTTTACCTTTGCAAGCTTGAATCGCTATTTTTTCATGTCGCTTTTTTTTTTCCTGAAGACTAATAAGCAATGTTGGTGTTGGCTAGTGATGTGCCATTTATATGATACCTGAAAAATTTTAGCGGCAAAAATGATCGGCAAAAATTTTAGCGTACAGTAGTACTGTACGCGGCACATCACCTTTTATCTAAATCGTTTTGATCGAAGAATAGTCCGGGCTTTTACTAGTTCAGGTTTATCATTGTTATGAGAGCGGTCTTCTGGAAATATGGAATAGCTTAGTCGTGCCGCAAAAAAGTGTCGGTCCGAGCTGGTCGGCACAAAAATTTGCACATTACTGTAACTACTAATCATCATACATACTGTTCCATGATATTAGCATTACGAGTAATCTTCTTCTAACCGATCTAGTTCTTTACTATAATCGAAACCTTAATTATAATTTTAAAAACTTTTTAACTAAAGGAACTTTTAATAACAATTGAGAAATATCAGATACATATGTTTATATTTAGGAAATAATTTCAAAGTTTATTGCATTGTTTCACAATTCGTATTTGCAATATGATTTATTAGATATAATTTTTGGTTAGTGAATTTGGTTGAGAATTAGATGTATATTCTTCTGATTTGTAAATTTGGGTAAACTCTTTATGTTTCGAAGGTTTAATTAAAGTAAGTGCAGAATTTATTAATAAAATTTCTTTTTCAATGATGACTTTGTGGCAAACATACATTTATATAATTAATTTCACATGAACTATGCATTTACACAATTTCAAGATAAATTATATCATTAAAATTAGATATCAATTTGAAGTATAATTAAGTTTTTTGGATTAATTTAATTGTAAAGTATGACTAATTTCGAAAATATAGTTAAATTTGGGCAAATGCCAGTGGCATGTTTAATTTTGAAATTTATGCGCCAATTTCATAGTTTAATTTCAAAGGATACATATCCACCGATTTGATTTTTAGGGGTCTTTTTTGACTAATTTCGAAAATATAGTTAAATTTGGGCAAATTTCATAGTTTAATTCAAAGGATATATAATTTATGCGATGTGATATCCAAAAATATTCGCATTGCCCAAATACTACCATTTCGAATTAAACTACTGCATGCTTTTATTGAGTACTTTGTGATCAATAATATATTCGCTAACTTTTTTACAATATTATATAAATATATTTTATTATATAATTTTTATTATTTTATATTACAACATAATCCATTCACGCAATTAAAGAATCAACCTCGTTATAATAAAATAATCAAGTGAGAAAATCTTCACTGTAACTTACGTCGAGAGAATACTACATGTACAGTGCTTCACTATATCAATTCTATCACTATAAGTTGTAATTGCTCGCTCATCACTTTTAGACTTTTGCCAATATGCTAACTAAAAACACGAGATGTTCATATTGTCGCAGTTAGCTATAAGATATTACGTACTTTTTAGTAACATCGTACTTTAGGAACGTTAAACACCGATACTCAAAAAGTCTTGTTCTAAACTAGTCAGACAAATCTTAGTCTGAAACCGGGCCAGTATGTCAATTAAATATACAAAGAATGACACTAACGTGTTGATATTAATTGCATACCGGGTGCCTATATTAAATTCGTCGGCAGTCAAACAAAATTATTCAAGACGTTAATCGCATTATTCTTAAAATTTTATTAGTTGCCAAATAACTGACGCACCCCATGTCTGAATTTTTGGGGCGTGTTAAATTAAACAGTAATTCCAAAAATGCGCGCATATGTGCAAAAGTAAAAGCGATTATAAATACTTTGTCATATCATATACGTGCAAGCATATGTAAATATAAAGCCCGAAATATGGGTAGACTTTATTTTTTTCGACACGAAAAATACAATATATTCACAATAACCCACAGCACCTGGTGAAATAATTATTCCTATTATGCTAATTTTTATTTTTCTAACATTACTTAATTAATAAAGTTCAATAGCTCTACTATATATTTAAGCTAGCCCAAATGCATTATGCAGTTTCGATCCTTTTTAACCAAATTTAAACTTTGTTGTTAAGATATATTACAAACAAAAAAAAAAAAAACATATATTAATCCGTTATAAATAATCACCTCTCTAAAATATTTTTTACTCGATCGAGAGCAACTGAAACGGATGGTCGTTTATTTGGATTACTTACACACAAATCTGTGCTGAAGCTTAAAAGTTCTGGAGGAATACCTATGACATAGCACGAACCAATTAAGTTTCCAATGCCCCATATATCAAACCTTAAAATTATGCTCTTTAGTTAGCATTTCAGGAGCATGATCACTTTTAGAAAATTCATATAAAGGTTCATCAGAGGGAGAATAGGTAGCATAGTCAAAGTCGATTAAAATAAATCTTTGATATTCGTCATAATGGTGAATAACATTCGGCCATCGAATATCTTTGTGCATTATTGGTTTGAGCTTACTTTCATGCATACCCTGTTTGAATATGATAAAAATGTATAAATATAATATATATACATAATAGTGAAAATACTAAAATTATACCTTCAAATAAGTTAGTGTACAAATTAATGCCTGCAGTAATTCTTTGAGATCATTTGGTTCATGTTGTTCTCCACGTGGCACCAAAGTAACAGAATGTGTAGATGAATGTTCTAATTTGTCGGAAAATCCAACATTATTTGCCTATATAAATGGTTAGAACGTGCCCTAAAAAAACTTGAACCTTTTGAAAATTATCGAATTTACGCTTAATATCTCATAAATTTCTTTTAAATGTGTAACTCGGTCTTCGTTCGCAAATTTTTTTGTTAATCGCATACCCAAGCTCAATAACGGTTCCATTTGTTCGAACCATTGTTTGAAATTCTGGCGAATCCCTCTGAGGGCATAAATTCACTATAATAGGGAGTATACGACATAAATAAACATGTAATAGATTAGTATTTTACGATAATAATTTAAAGCTCAAAAAACACTTACAAATATTTCGAAGGAAATTCATAATGCGAATTTTATCTGACAAACGCCCTAAATTGATCGTTCAGAACAAATGTTCAGTTTTCTCTTCTTATTTTCAGGCCTATACAAAGCGACAAATGTAATATGAACACCAATAGCGTAGTATGCAATGATGTACGGTGCATCTCCATAGGTTCAATCTTGGATTTTGTCAATTAATTCACTTGAAGGATCTCCTGCTTCGCCCCGGGACTTTTCTTCACCGCGAAAAGGACACCCATATCTGGACGATGCGACCTATGAATTTTGTTGTCAATATATGTCATACTGATCAATTTTTACTACATAATTTACTTGATAAACTAGCGCTATGCAATCCAAATGTCTCTATTGTATTTTTAATAACACAGTCCCACAAACAATGTATGAATCTTTGGTTTTTCCATATGAAGGAGGGTAAATTAACTGTCCTAAAAGTCTTGAATAAAGTAATGTATGTACATTCCGTTTCTGTATTTAGTATAAAATACGTGTCTCGTTCTTCTTCAGTTATGGCACTCAGATCTGTAGTACTAATTTGGTAAAAGTGATTAGGAGCAAGCGGTATCTTTACTGGAGGATTTCCACTAAGGAAATTTTTCAAGGCAGATTTATGAGGAAGTTGATCAAAGATTTTGATTAATTTCTTTATTATTTCAACGGTAATTTCTAAAATAATGAAATATTGTAAAAACTTCAGAATAAGAACAATGAGAAAAAAGAATTAATATAATTAGAACTTACCTTTTGGCGCTATTAATATGGAGAAGATAATACACATAAGTTGGTTATTTTTTTTCGCGTTTAATAGCAGTAAAGAAAAAAACTCCATGAAAAAAAGTAAGAATATAACGCCTTTAATGAGTATGGCTACATATTAACAAACCTTGGAGTTTTTGCTCTATATAGCAGGAATAAACGTATGATGCACACGTTAATAAATGAAATTATTGCGGAGAAAGCGTTTGGAATATTCGAATGCAGTCGTGGTACTACTTACTCTGCTCTTCGCCTTTTACTTTTTCGACCGATGGGAGAGTAATATTAATCGATATGGTTGTTTCGGAGAGTGCAAATTTTGACTATTCCGGATCAGCCCGACGAAGAATCCCAACACGAGCAAAAAAAGAAAAAAGCGAAAATAAGCGAAAACTAATGTTTAATCGATCTTGGTGCACTAATTAAAAATGACGGGAATGAAATTTTACATATAGTAACATCACTCTAACCCTATAGCCTCTAACATTAAGGCCCTAACCCTAAATTTTTATCTAACGCACTTAGTTTATTTATGCCTATTTTCATGGCGAAACTAGGACGGTTGTATCAGGTGTTCGAAAGTTACAAATTACACTATATATTTTTCCTAATTCAATGTTACGAAAAAAGACAAAAAATTTAATGAGCCAATGAAATTTTTGATCTCAGGTGTAACATAAAAATTTTCCTTACGAAATTCAGAAATTTAGTACGTATGCACTCTAACCCTTAATCTATATCGAATTTTTTTTTTTAGCAAAATTTATATCATTATAATGTCAGTTCAAAGTGCCTATGAGCATGCAAAGACTTTCTGTTCATCACTTTTGGAAAATTCATCGAACTTGAAATCTGAAGTTGAGACTTTAGTGACACTCACTTACGCACAAAGTCTTGATGGTAAAATTTCTGGAAATTATGGCCAACAACTAACTTTAAGTTGCGAAGAATCCATGATTATGACACATAGGTAAATCATACATTAGGGATTGGAACCGTTATTCGTTTAACCGCATTTAACCGTTTATTTATTTTATACGGCTAAACGGTTAAAGATTTTATAAACAATTAAGTAACTGTTAAATTATTCATTTAATCGTTTTTTGAATTTATACGATTAATCGTTTAATTTAATAATTGAACCTCCTCTAAAAAAAAAAAAATGTCAGTACGTACGTGGAACCTGATAGAGATTAGCATCACGAAGATACTAGTTATTTTGGTTATTACTATAGTAAATGCATGACTGTCATCATCTTATTTACTGTTAGTGTTTTAACTATTATTTTGGTCATTAAATACTTAATACTGTACTTAGGTTAAGAGCTTTGCATGATGGTATTTTGGTTGGTGTTGGCACATTGTTGAATGATAATCCACGATTGACAGGTAAATTTGAAATTAGATCTTTTTAGATTTTATAAGTTTATTTATTTATAAGTTTAATTTTATTATTATAGCTAGGTTGTTGGGTCCTGATGAACCAGAATCGACTATTCAACAACCACAGCCCATAATATTGGATTCAAAATTACGATTTCCTCTTTCAGCAAAAGTGTTATCACAATCTAAAAAGTCACCTTGGATTTTTACAAGCCATGATCATGATCCAAATAAACGAGAGGTTTGTTTAATTTTTAGTTTATCAAAATATTCTTGTCTTTTTAAATTTGTGTCTTTAAAAGTTATTAGAAAAAGCAGGAGCAAAAATTATTTCAATTGATTCTGACCAAAATGGTATGCTTAATATATAAATTATAATTAAAAAAAAACAAACCAAAAAAACCATCATTAATTATTAAATCAAATATTACTAATATTACTAGGACTACTTTCAATAAATCATCTTTTATCAACATTACGATCACCACCTTTTTCAATAAATCGTTTGATGGTAGAAGGTGGTGCAAAAATTATTGATTCTTTTTTAAAGAGTGGCAAAGTAGATTTATTAATAATTACGATTGCTCCTATTTTGGTTGGTGCAAATGGTGTTTCGGCTATTAGTAATAATAATTTAGTAGAAAATAATTCTGAGGTAAGATAAATAAATTAACTTTATTATTTATATAGAATCTAATACTTTTTCATTCGAATAGGATAAATTACCAAAATTAACAAATGTTACTTATGAAAAATTTGGTAGAGATATTGTTTTAATTGCTAATATTTTAAATAATTAGTATTATATAAAATATTTTTAAATGTTAAAGCCATTCATAAACTTTTGTTTAACAAAAAGTTGATCTATAAATACTGAAATAGTTTATTATCTAATAATATATAATTTAATGTATATTAAGCCATACAAAGTTAATTTTTTGATTCTCTTAACATAAAATTTGAAAATTGACCCAGCAACCGGCTTTTAATTTTATTTTCAAAAAAATTTTATATGTAAAAAACATATAAAATTTTTCTGTAGATATCTAAAAAATACCTACCTGGATAATACAGTAAATATAATCAATTTTTTTCAAAATTTTGCAGAAAATTTGGGTTATGAGAACCAACTTATTAAGTTTGTATGGCCTTATCTTAATGGAAAAATTCAACTATAAATTTAGAAAAGCCCCAGATATAACCTAAAATATTTAATACAAATATAAATTGTATTTAATTGACTGTAAAAATTTTCTTTATATTTTTTTGTATATAATAATTTTACTAGTATGGTTTTGAAGTGATTTTATTTCATTTAAATTTTTCTGATAATTTATTTTGTATGCTATATACTTAACTTGATACTGTATTTATATCCGGATTTTAAATAGATCAAATAGATTAATCCGGATTTATTTCTTTGATAATATTTATATCCGGATTCTAACTCTACATTTTCATGATAATAATGAATGCTCCATGTGAATTTGTATAAAACTATTCCCTAATACTGTAATAACCCTAACCCTGATCTTAGCCTGATGATAAAATATAAAATATGTAGAATGTATATGTATATACATATTTAAAATTTTATCTAGAGTTTTGAATAGTAATACGGGCCAATGGAACTAAACAATTGGGGCCGGTCGACAGGGCCGACCTTTCTTTTTTAGTACAGTTCTTCTGATCAGAATTACCGTAAAACTGCCGTATATACTCCCCAGATATCAGACCCCTATGTACTAGACCCAGGTGTGAATTTCAAAATCTACAATAACCAAATGCGGGGGAGGGTTTTTTAAGTATCTAGGCTGCCCACTATGAATGAAAAATATGCATGCTTTTTAAATTTTCCCTTCTAAGTACTAGCTAGACCCGGGTCTTTTATACGGTAGTTTACATATCTATATAGAAAGCCATCAAGTAGTTCCTTGCCAAATTCTAGTATACTAAATTATTTAAATTATGATTTTTATCATTTATCGCTCATCGCTACCCCCTGATTAGGGTGGGGGGCACAGAGTCTGTGGGCATGCCCCCCCTTGGGCATGCCCCTGGGCATGCCCAAGGGCATGCCTTTAAACTAAAAGGCATGCCTCCGGTATGGGCATGCCCCTAGGGGCATGCCTAAAAATTTTCTCGTGCCCCCTTGGGGTCGTCGCAAATTCACGTGACCACAGCCAATCAAATTATAGAATTTTGATGATCGCTAACGAAGCAAAACAAGAAACAAAAATGAAAAACCTAAAAAAATATCTACCTCAGGCAGTGTTGGACTATGACCTATTATGACCTATATGATCTATATAACCAGTCATAGGTAATATAGTCATCATAAGGGTTATATGACCGTATGACCAAGATTATTTGGTCAGCCAATAAAATAGCTAGATTAGTAGTATATATATTGACTGCATTGATGTATTATATCTCAATTAAAGATTAAGCCCGTCTACTTCAAATAACTAATTCGTGTAACAAATTCAAAACTGGATAACAACCCGGTTAACTCAAATAACTCAGGTAATCTGGTTAAAATTAGTAATCCTAAAAAAAAAAAAAAAAAAAAAAAAAAAAAAAAAAAAAAAAAAAAAATTAAAAAAAAAAAAAAAAAAAAAAAAAAAAGCCGTTTTATACCATTTTTACCCCTCCCTTCCTTTCTTTCTCTTTCCCTTTCTTTCTCTTTTCCTTTCTTTTTCTCTGCCTTTTTTTCTTTCTGCCTTTCCTTCTCTCTCCGGATTTGGATTACAGCTGCTTCATAATTTCTGGGCCACTCTAAAAAAATTTGCCGAAGTCTACTCGGCCAAAGTCGATAAGTTATTGATTTCGGTGATTTAAAAATTTTTGTGATAATATACAGCACATTGTTTGATCAATATTATATTACATTCGTATTGTCAACTCTATTAAATTTTCGCCTTATCCAATATGTATGACTTTACAAATATTTATGGTAAAGACTAACTAAATAAATCCGAATATAATTACTGAATTAATAAATCTTTAATCATTAATCCAGATTTAATTATTAAATCTGGATTTAATCATTAAAGGTATTAACTTTACTCTCAATGACAGTATCGTCAATTATCATGTTGATACACGAGCAAGATCTACATTTCTTACAACAGGTTTCGTTTTTTTTTTTTTAGTCATTTTGTATGTTCTTTATCTCATATATAGTTTATTATTTAGTACATAGCCACTATTGAATGAAGGTCGCAGACGAAAATCTTTAAAAGGATAGATTAACAATATATGATTCCAAAATTAGATTAATCTAAACCTTCCCTAAATTAATCATACATTTTTGAATTCATTCCTAATTTGGAATGTGCAGTCTAAGCCAACAGGTTAACACAGGAACATAATCGCGCGACTAGAATTCGCAGATTAGAAAAATGCATAAGATATGCATTAGAGATTTTAAAGGGATTTTGCGGTCAAAGCCAACTGGATTGATGCGGAAGACACAATTATAAGCTAGAAAAGTACGTTAGATATTATGAATAGGTTGTAAAGAAAAGGGATTATGCGACCAAAGCCACTAGGGTCTAAATTAGAAAAGTATATAAGATATTATGAATAGGCTGCGAAGAAAAGGGATTATGCGGCCAAAGCCAAGTGAAGTGACTGGGGCAAAAAACATAATTGCATGATATTGTAAGTAGGTTGCGAAAAGAGATTATGCAGCCAAAGCCAAGCGGGTTTGCGCGAAAAATAATTGCGTGATTAAGCATAAGTTTGAAATATCGAGAATGGTTATAAAAAAAAAGGAATTGTATTATATAGAATTTAGATCGTTGTAAAATGTATTTAAACTGTACTTTTTAACTTTGAATAAACTTTACAATTCAACTTGTCTATTAAATAAAAAAATTTAAATCGTTCTCTTATATTAAAAACTTTTTTTTTGATTTACATCATATTAAATTCATCACGCATAAATAACTACAAATTATTATCATCATAATTAAATCATCCTCTTAACAATTATCGCATTATTAAATTCGAATTAAGTCTCTACTTCTCTAAGAAAATCGTTATATCATGAATATTCCTACTGGATTTGCTTTGCCACTCCCAACACAAGGTTATCGCTGGAATGGTTTTTATCGTTCTGAAATGAAAAGAACCGGATCTGGGAATAGATATACTGCAAAATGCAAGCACTGTTTGGTTGAGCTAAGTGGCAAGCCTGATAGACTTCATCAACACGTTCTTCGGTGCAATGATTGGCCTGCTTCTGAAAAAACTGCTTATATTCAAAAAATTAGTGAAGAAACTCATGCATCCCGTAAACGTACCCGTGATAATGATAACACATCTGTTGAACAAACAAATGAACAAGTGAATGATGATACCGAACAGTGGTCTTCTACATCTAAGCCTCATCAAGAAAATATACTTAGTTGGTGTACCCGAACTCTGTCCCAGGCACAATTAGAGTATTTTCATCAAAAACTCCTAAAGATTATTATCCACGGAAATCTTACTTTTCGCTTTGTTGAAAACCCGTACCTGCAAGATTTTCTTCAAGAATTAAATCCTTCTTATCATCTTCCTTCTCGTGATATGGTTAAAGGACGTCTTTTAACTAAAATGTTTTCTAACCACGTTCAAGAAAAGCTTAGTACACTTTCATCTTTTACTGACCTTACTATCTCTCTCGACGGATGGACTGATATTTCTGGAAATTCAATATTCGGATTTATGGCCCTTAAAGAATGTCAAGAAATTGTGCTCGATATTCTTGATTTATCTGCACATCGCCATACTGGAGGTTTTATTAAAAATAAAGTGCAAGAGGTCTTAACCGCAAATGGCATCAAAATGTCATCCGCAATTGCCTGTGTCACTGATAACCCTTCGAACATGAACAAGATGAGGAGATTGCTTAACGAAGAATATCCTAATATAGTCCCTATCCGTTGTTGCTTGCATGTTTTTAATCTAATTGTTAAAGACATTATTAGCTTTTCTGATACTATTACAATTTGTAAAAAAAACCAAAAGATTGTTAACTTTTTTAATGCATCACATATCTGGCGTCGAGCACTACAAACTTGGCAAAAAGAGCATAATATTAAGCATTTTTTAAGTACGTTCTGCGAAACCAGATGGTATTCGCTTGCCAAAGTTTGTATGGGTGTATCAGCCTATGAAGAAGGCTTTCGACATTGTCTCTTGTTGAGTGAAACTGAACACCCTACGTATCCTGAAATTGAGAATACTACAGTTAAAAACATCATTCGTGATAGGTACCATTTTGCCGATAATGATATACTAACAAAAGTAATCAAACCAGTTGTTGACGCCATTGGAAGGTTGGAATCAAGTAATTCAACTTTAGCTGACATTTTTAAAGAACTTATTAATATTCATCGGCAAATAACCCAGCTTGAGGTTCCAATCGTTGGCTTTAAAGCCCACACACTCGCAGTTATTAACAAACGCGCGAGAGAATTTGATAGTGACATTTTTTTTGTTGCACTCTTCCTTTCTCCAGCACACAAACGAGTAGCCATATCAAGAAAAATGGATGGAGAGAATATTATTCGTGCTTCGCTTGAACTAGCTAGAATCTGGAATTTTAACAAAAGAGATGCAGGACTTCTACGTAACGAATTAATTAATTATAAAAACAGCGATCCTCCTTTTGATGATATGTCTTCCTTCATTCCTTCACAATCACCACGAACATTTTGGACTGAATTTACTGGAAATGCACCAATCTTACGCCGTTTTGCAAAGAAAGTCCTCGCTATTGTCCCTCATGGAGCCGCCTGTGAACGACTTTTTTCATTGCTTGGAATAGTCAAATCAAAAGCGAGAAATAGATTAACCCCCGACAGTCTTTCCATACTTGGACAGCTTCGAACTGAACTAAAAAAAGCTGTACCCACTAAGAATAGAAAGCCTAAAGCTGTTTCTGAATCTTCAATCCAGGATGATGACAACGTTGACATCTTTTTTGACGATGAACAAGAAGAAGGCGAGCAGATTGATGTGAATGAAGAACTAGAAGAGGTAATAGCGCAAGATGAAATTTCTGTTATAGAAGAATTCTTCGATATTGCAGCGTTTGAAAGAGATCAAGAAGCTCTTACCGATTTTTTACCCCAGATTGGTGCAGAAAGAAACGACCAGCCGGTAGAAGAAGAATGGTCCGTTAACGATATTCTTTATATGTAATTTAAAATTGTATTAGTTTTTGTTTGATTTATCAATGTAAAATTCAAACTGTAACATATAAGATATTCATTTATTCGTTTTTAAAAAATAAAGATTATTATTAATTAACTAAATCCACTGAATAAATAAAGTCGAACATGAAATTAACTTCCCTAACAGATTTAAAAATAATTTTATCGTTCAAAAATTTTAAAATCCCTAATAAAAGCCCTGGGCAAAAGAGGTCGCCTTGAAAAAAAAAAAAAAAATTTAAAAATCTAATTGGCACGTGTCACTCTAGTACGTATCATGTGACGAAAAGTTTAAATCAGATTTATGTTCCCGATAGTAATGTTCGCAGCCGAACGAACTGATAATGTAGTAATTTTCAGTATTATGTTCAACTTAGCAATTTTTTTTTTAAAAAAAAATTGCTTAGTTGAACGCAGTATTTAAATTGGGCACAGTTTTTAAAAATTTAGTTTTGGCTTTGAGCGCAGTATGTAAATTAGGCACAGGTTAAAAAAATCATTAGTTGTGCGCAGTATTTAAAAAATTGAAGTTTGTTTCAGTAAATCGATTATTATATATATACTGCATGCATAATTTACAAATTCATATCGCATAAATTCTGTGTTCCTGATTCAAGGGGGCATGCCCGGGCATAGAGGGACATGCCTCTAGCCCGAGGCATGCCCATAGGGGCATGCCCAAAAATTTTTCCATGCCCCCCGCCCTACCCCTGATCGACCAATCATTTTATTTGTTTTGATTTACATTAATCAAAACAAAGTTAGAAGCGATTTTTTAAAAAAAGTTTGTTTTGCTTCGATTTCACGTTACACCTGATCCTGCATCCCGATTGGTCGATCGGGGGTGGCGATGCATCGCACTGGCGATGAATGATAACTCTCTTAAATGATTTAGTTTTTATTTTTTGTCTTTGAGCATGTTGGTTTTTTATGTTGATTAATTGTCTATACATTGTTTGCAAGTTTATCATCTAAATTAGCAAACTAATGAAATTCACATTTTTGTAAACGACTAACTGATTTTTAACCAATTTATTAGCCTGAAATATACTTTATAAGAGAATCGATACTCATCAGAAAATTTTTTAAACTGATAAATATAAATTGTTATTTAGGAATACTAATCGATTAGTAACACCCTCATTGAAATCGATAGTTATTAATAATATGATATAATATCAAATGCTATCTATATCGGTTTCTATCTATATTGATTTCTGTTAGATAACAATAGATAATTAATCAATAATAATCACTCATTAATTAGTAGCATTATCAATTATTTTTGATAAAAATATTTAACGATTATAAACCCCACCCTGATTATTATCGATTGATTAGTTGTTATTTATCAGTCTAAAAAATTTCCTGATGCTAACACTTATTTTTTATCGACCGACCCGGCCCACAAAGGTGCAGACTGAAGGTTGGCCCACCCATTGTAGTTTGGAACCAATTTTATTTTTCATAAGTTAAAAACCGATTAAACCCGGTTTTAATATATGAAAAATAAGACCGGTTCCAAATTATAACTGCTCGGAACTTGGAAATTCCCGGACATAGTCGATAATTATTTAGTCAGCCAAAATCGACTGACTTTTTTAATCGATATTTATAAACATTAACTAGTCGATTTCTTCATTGTTATAAGTACACGTTGTCGGAAAATAATGCATGTGCAGAGCGTCGATAGAAACGTGCATCGTAAAGTTCCGAAAATAAGCAATAAGCAACATCTTAATTTTACACGTAAATACATAAAAAATAAAATAAAATAAAATAAGTAAAGTAACTCTTTACAATTGTTAAAAATTAAATAGACGGGCCAATATAAAGTTACCAAATTTAAGCATCGCTCTTAAAAATTTAGCTAAAGTGGGCATCTTAGAGCGATGTTTTTTCGGAATTTTACGTTATCTGACTTTAGTTGATCATATTGACTAAAGTTGATCCTTTGAAATCGATCACAATCACTATTACAATTATTATTATTATTCATAGAAATACTATGATTTGTTAAGGCTTAATGTCTATATTTCGTACTATCTGCTATGAACCTCTAACCAAATAGTTATAAAATTCGAGCAGCATGGGCAATCTGTATTGTTTATTATAATATATAGAATAATATGCCTTATGCAAGCTCGTGCTTTATATTGTAAAATAACGAATATAAGTTAAGGATTAATATTCAATTTTGGTTGGTCATAAAGATCATAAAATAATGCATTTCGGATAACCATTTCCGTAACTGGCTGAAGTATATAGTTATGGAAAAATGATAAGGATAAAAATTAACCGAACCGAAAGATAATCTACTGTAATATTATTGTTGGCGTTAAGTTTTTAGTGTGACGTTCGGCAATTTTTGAGGCACAGTAAATATCTTAAGTTATTATTAAGTTATTATTATCTAATATTTCTTTTTTTTTTTCTTGCGTATTTACGTAAGTTAGTTCGAAATTAACCTATTTAGATTAAATTTTGGATAGTCATAATGAACAATAGGGAATGGACATTTGATTTAAATCGCGAAGATATGAATCATTAACTGTCAAAGCAAATCTTAATCATTTTTTATGCAATTCTCGGGATTATTGGCGTTAGCATATTCAAGATCCGAGAGCATTGAATACATGTTTAAAAACTTTACCCAATTAATTTTTAAAGCGTGCAATAAAAAATCAATGTATGCGCAAATCATTCTTAATATAAAAGATCAATAATCATATTCATGCGCACATAGTGGGTTTAGGGAGTGAAAATCTATCTATTTGTTTAAAAAAGGAAATAATCATATTACAAATGCTATTAAGTTGAATAAAGATGTCATGGATCTGTTTGCATTACGTATTTTAGCGTAGTCGGGAAATTAATTTAACAGTTAAAATCAAAAACAAATTTTTTTTGGAAATGGGCTTTTTTGCAATATCAGAATATGGTAAACAGAAATTGGGAAATCAAATTTTTACTCCAAGAGCATTTTTTAGTTTAATAGGCGGCTGCGATTTCATTAGTAATATGTTTTTCTTTAATATGTTTAGCCTAAACTTTTCTTTTTTTTCTCAATTGAGATTTGAAGATCTATCGTGACAATTTGGCACAGCACCTAGAAATGGAATACTATATCTCTACGAAACGAGCCATTCGTCAAAATTACCCTTGTATATCTTTTAACATTGTAGTTGTTCAGATTAATTGGGATAATACCGACATTTGACATATTATCAGTTATTAACATCTAATTACAGTATTACACAAAAAAAAAAAAAAAACACACAAAAAGACACAAAAAAGACTTCAAAAAGTTGCTTATTAATTATGGTGATACCGTTATGGAAGGAATATATTGGCAAATGCATAATTATGCACACCGCAAAAATTATTTTCCCTTCGGAGAAATTATTAATTCAAACTATGTTTTTAAGTGGAGAAAATCGGATATATCTACGAAAACGTCATTTGACTTTTACATTTATTAAACGGAGAAATTTTATCCGCAAAAGTTTGCTTATTTCAATGCAACAATATCTCAATTGGTATTTTTCTTATGTAGAAAAAATTATAAAAAGCCAAGATGCCGAGCGAAGAATTTATTTTTCAACTTAAAAAAAAAAAAAAGTAAAATTACAATTAGAGTTAATAGAAATAATAATACGGTAATTAGCAAGAGCAAACCAAAAAAAAAAACAAACAAAAACCAAACAAAAAAAAACAAATCAAAATGTTACAAAATGAACCCACCCCACATACTGAATTAGACCTTGGACGTGAATCAACATTAATATCAGACATAAATGAAATCAAAAAGTTACCAGATCAATCCACCTCAAATACTGAATTAGACCTTGAACGTCAAGCGACATTAGTATCTGTCAAAATAATATCTACAAAAAGTATTAATGATCAGGAATCTCAAACTGTCGAAGATGATGGATTATTACATGGAGTTGAATTATTTTTGGTTGTTTTAGGGTTCGTAGTTATTAATTCCCTGTAATTCTATTGTTCAGGTTATCAGTCAATTATATTAATTAATTTAATTTTTTATTTTATTTTATTTTATTATAGTCTAGCTTGTGCTGTATTTTTAGCCGCATTAGATCAAACAATTGTTTCTACTGCTTTACCTAAAATAGTTTCCGATTTTAATGGTTTGGATCAAATAGCATGGGTTGCAACCTCTTATCTACTTACAACGGTAATTATAAAATTTTTGTATATATTTGTCTCTCCGTTTGAATTATATATCATGTGTGACTCACGTGAATCACGTTATCGACACAGACTTCATTTCAACCAATGTATGGAAAATTATCCGATATTTTTGGTCGTAAAATAACATTCTTATTCGCAATTGCTATCTTTGAAATTGGTAGTTTGTTATGTGGTGTTGCTAAAGATATGGTAATTGTCTTTTTTTTCATTTTTTTTTGCTTTCCAATTGTCTTAAAATACATGTAAAATTAACATTTCTTAATTATATATTTAGGTTTCATTGATAATATACCGTGCAATTGCCGGTATTGGAGGTGGTGGTATCATTGGGTACGTACTTTGTCGCAACATTAATTTATATATCAAATTTTTTATGTATTCTAATTTTTTTTTTTCTTTTATTATTATAGTCTTGTTTTGATTATTATTTCTGACATTGTCAGCGGTAAAGACCGGGGAAAATACCAGGGTATTGTTGGCGCGTGCTTCGGTATTGCTTCCGTGGCTGGACCGCTCATGGGTGGTGCTTTTACTGATCATATTACTTGGAGGTATGTAAATTTGCATTACTGCATACAAACATATTGATGTAAATCATTATTAAAATTTAACGAAAAATATTTTACTTTCATAAAATAGATGGTGTTTCTTCATCAATCTTCCTCTAGGTGTAATAACAATACTCGCTATAATTTTTTTTCTTCACATGAAAAAACCAACTGGTTCATTACTCACCAAATTTAAGAGAATCGATTTTATTGGCATTTCTTTAATGATCGCATCAACTGTTTGTATTTTATTACCTCTTAATTGGGGTGGTAGTACTTATCCTTGGGATAGTCCTGTGGTTATAACGCTTTTATGTGTCGGAGCTGTTGGTTACGTAATGTTTGGTCTTGCTGAATGTTACATCGTTAGTGAACCTATTGCTCCACGTAAGTATTTTCATAAATATTCATATCATGACTTATCATTATTTCTGTATAACTAACTTATTTATTATTTCTAATAGCACATTTATTTACAAAAATTAATGTGGTTTCATGTTTCTCAACATCCTTTTTCCAAGGAATGGTATTCTTTAGTTTTATTTTTTATATTCCTCTTTTCTTTCAAGTTGTAAAAGAAGATTCAGGCAAGTCTCTTTATCGATTAAATTTAATATTCTTTTTTTTTTTATTAAATATCAAATAAAAATTTAACATTTTTAAAATGCTTCCTTTTAAAAAACAGCCACACAATCCGGATTAGATTTCATGCCTTACATTCTTAGTGTAGTAGTATTTTCAATCCTATCCGGTCAATTTTTCTCTCGAACAG
Organism: Gigaspora rosea; assembly: GCA_003550325.1. Classification (NCBI taxonomy): domain Eukaryota; kingdom Fungi; phylum Glomeromycota; class Glomeromycetes; order Diversisporales; family Gigasporaceae; genus Gigaspora; species Gigaspora rosea. The sequence goes on from QKWP01000319.1 coordinate 305,543, forward strand.
ATAAAGTTTCATTTCGATGCGTAACTTTAATTGCTTCAGTATTGATAATAATCGGTGCTGGTTTGTCCACTTTGTGGAATGAAAAAACGGGATATGCCGAATCAATAGGCTATATGATACTAAGTGGTGCTGGAATTGGTATGAGCATTCAATCTATTATATTAGGTGTTCAAGGAATGGTTGAGCACAAGGATATAGCCACTGTTACTACTTTAGCATTATTCTTTAGAAGTAGTAAGTATTCAAAAATATAAATATATATTTATTTATTGATTTATTTTCAATGAAATTATTTACTAATTCATTATCAAAAAAAAATTTTTTTCCTTTAGTTGGAGCTGTTTTTGGAATCGCAATATCAGGAACAGTATTTAATAATAAACTTTCACAATTATTAAGTACATTAACTTTACCGCCAACTTTTTCAACAAATTCTGTATATACTATACGATTTTTACCACCAGAGATAAAATCTTTAGTTATTGAAGCTTATGTATTAGCATTTCAATTCACTTTTTATATTATTATACTTTACAGCGCATTAATGCTTATTACAGCCTTATTTATGGGAAATAGTAAACCTAAATATAATGAAGGAGGTGAAAAGCATGCTACTTTTGAATAATTTAATTTTAATACTTTTTAAACAAATTTTATTTAATGTATAAAAACAAAATTAAAATTGCATGTAGATGTATATAATAATAAATCATAATTTTTTTTTTCATACTTTAATCAAATGTTTATATAATGCATCCAATATTATTTACTGTAACTTGTTATCAAAGTGACAAGTTCAATATCTTAACATCAAAAATTTCCCATGACTGGCCTTCTTTAAATATTATAAATATTATGCAATCGTTTAAAATTCACATCTTTCTCTATTAGAGATGAGCAAAGTTAATTATTTATCATTTTTAATTATTTTTTCTAATTTTTAAGTAATAAGTAAGAATAAGAATTGTGATGTATGCAGATTATTGAGATTTAGTAATATTCATTCGTCATAAGTAATAACTAGTACAGTAATACAGTAATACGTACTGGATAAAAAAAATCTTATTACTTTACATTACTGTCCAACACTGCATTGAATAATACCCGTGGATACTGTGGGAGATATACTCCCGGCTATTATTCAATAATTGTCGCAGCTGATGCTGAAAACGGCTGATGCTGAAATTTGCGATCTCGATTTGAAACTATAAGCTCTGCTAAAATCCACAAATACGCTTTAAATATCAAATCTACTCCCAAACCTCACCCCCAACCCTATAAGACAAAAACGAAAAAATCACCACAAAAAAATTTTAAAATTTCATATCAAAGTAGGTCAAAATTTCAGCATCAGCCGTTTTCAGCATCAGCTGCGACAATAATTAAGCTCTTAATCAAAGGGGTATTATTTGTTGGGATATTTTATGTAGTGCTAGACGGTATTGCCTTTTTCACCTCTAATCTCTATGGATTATTATTACATTTTATCACGCGACTCGATGTTTACTTATTGCTTTCAATTGCCTTGTATTATATTTCGTCTAATGAATATTTATTTACCAAAACTTTTTAATAATAAATGTAATACAATCTTTTAAACTTTTTTAAATTAAAAAACTACAGACTTGAAAATTTTGCTATAAATAGTACTTTATACAGTAAATTTAGATCAAAGAATTTTTTCTATAATTTTTTAATTGCTACAACAAAAATTGGATCGATCCCACGCATCCTTGCTACTACTATTATTATAACTACATTGGTCAACATGGCCCGCTGACCGTAATTTCGAGCTGGGGAAAAATTCAAAGACCTTCCAGAAAGCTAACGACCGTGTTAAGGATGACCGTCTCCCGCTGGTACCTTGTACAGGGTCCATGAACTAGCTGGTCATGCACCTGATTTTCCTGATTTTTAAGAGAATAATACCCACGCAGAGCTTCATGGCCTCATGAAATTTTAAAAGGTGACTAAAATTTTAAATGGAGATATTAAATTTGTTAATATAATTCCACATTCAATATATAATTCATAACTTAAATTTTAAATTCTTTCATAGATCATTTACCTGATTCTGTTAGCTACGATTGCTAAATGCTTGTCATCTGAAATAGTACTAGATTCATCAATCATCAAACTCCAGTATTTAGAAGTATTTAGTTCATTGAATAAACTTTCTTCAATAACATTACAAATACTATCTAAAAACCCATTTCCTGAATTGTTATTTGTATAACTACCGTTATGTTCTATCTTTTGGTGTTTCCAAAATTTTACCGAAGGTAAAACCTTTTGAAAATTAGTTTTCGATATTGCCTGGTGAAGCTTTCTACTTGTCCATTTTTTTCGTTGTCGATTTTGACAAGGAGACCTTTTTCTGCAAAACTTCTCCAAGGCAATAATTGGAAAATGGTGGATCGTTTCCGGGATCTTTTGATGAGTTTTCTGTATTTGAATTTTTTTTCTAATTTGTGGTTTAGACAAGACCTTTTTCTGCAAGACTCAATATTAAAGGTAGCTAAAATTTTAAATAGAGATATTAAATTTGTTAATATAATTCAACATTCAATATATAATTCATAACTTAGATTTTAATTATTTCATAAATCATTTACCTGGTCTAAATTGAGGAATGGTCATGATACCATTTTCTGTACTTGTTGCTTCCAAAATTATACCGAAGGCAAAACACCTTTTGAAAATTACTTTTCAATATGATATTGCCTGGTGAAATTTGACGAGTTTTCTGTAGTTGTCCACTTTTTTCTGAGTTGGCGATTTTAAAAGAGGATCTTTTCCGGGATCTTTTGACGAGCTTTCGGATGTGTTCCCGGCTTAAAATAACAGTCTTTGGTATTATGATCTTTAGTCTTTTGACAAAATTTACACCATTTATGTTCCCATATTCAACATCTTCCCAACTCCAATGAATTATAGTTCTACCTCCAACTTCTCCAAGGCCATAACCGGAAAGGGGGGATATTTTCGGCGCCTTCCCCCTAGAGCGTGGGGTGTTTTCCTTATCTTTCAATTTTCTATAATAATTTATAATGAGTTGTAGTTAATATCATATCATCCATCATAAAAAAGGCAAAAGGTATAATGTGTTCATGATTGATGTAAGCAAGGCTCATTTAACTGGGCAGAGCAGGCCTTTCCGTCATCACAGAATCAACGTGTATCATTTTAATCCTTTCATTAAAAAATTAAATACTAACATTGAATTTCTTCTTCAGTGACAGTGCCTTCTGGTGCTGCACTGTGCTTGGCCCGTCGATGATTATTATATCCGGGTCATTTAAATATAAATTTCGGACCTCTCTCCACGTTTTTATTATAATTTTTAATGTTTTTTTTTTTTTTATTATTTGTGGTAATAGGGAAAAGTCAAAAAGAATCGTATTCTGATTCAAGTGTACATTGTTTATTATATATACTGAAACGGAGTATAAAGTACGTAGTATTTACAGTCAAGGATTTTATTTTTCGCATTTTCTTTTTCTTATCTTTGCTTTGAAGATGTCGTATATGATTTGTGTTACGAGCGTAATAAGTATACGCGAACATGGTCGGGGTTTCTTTATTTTGTATTAAATGGGCCTTTCGTCCAATGACACGTGCATGATTTTTTAATATATTTTTCTTTTTTTTCCAGTAAATCATTAATTTTAGTTTGATACAGTAGAAAGGAAAATTTTCTTGAATCAATACAACAATAAAAAATTTTGCGTGTTGGACATTGCGTGATCAAGAATCATTCTAGACTTTTACGATATGTTAATTTCTTTGTCTGGTCATTGATTTAAAAATAAAAATTATGTTAGGAACGGAGTGTAATGAGGAGTATAAAGTATGTATAATATGTTTTAAGGCGTATGAGATTTTCTAGTAGCGCCGAAACCATGATTTATATCGCCTTATTTAGTTAGAATTGTGGCATTGCAAATCATATTACCTTGTGACTCGAATAATTCGAATTCGAATCATAACCCGCGAGTTAATTACCGGTATTAATATTTAATGAAGTTTAAATGACTTTGCATTAATAAATTTAGTATGCTGCATAAATAATGTCGTAATTTAATGTAATTATATGTAATTCTTTAAAATTTAAATAAACTGCAAATTTTTAATATGTTAAATAAAAATACTCTTGCATTCGTAATATTGTAATTAAATGTATTTGCTTTATCTGTTATACAGTAAAACATAAATTTTTTTTTTGATTTTTATAGCTCCCTACGGAGACGCTCAGTGGCGTACTTTTAAAACATAAATTGAATTATATATATATATATATATACTTGCTTTTATAATACGTATACTAAATTTATATTTGCTTTATACAGATTGAATTATATATATATATCAGATATATATATTTATTTATTATATTTGCTTTGTGTAACTCGCTATTTGCAGTAATTTTTTTTGTACTCGAACTACCGTACTCGAACTACCGTACTCGAACTATCGTACTCGAACTACCGTACTCGAACTACCGTACTCGAACTACTCGAACTACTCGAACTACTCGAACTACTTGAACTACTTGAACTACTTGAACTATTTGAATTACTCAAAACTCGAGTAAATAATTCAATCGAATGATTTGAGCACTCTTCTGAGTCTAATTCGCGAGTCACGAATTTATACAAGTCCAACCACTAGCTGTTCTCACGGCTATTTTCACAGGACTGTTTAGCACCTTTTTGATTTGTCGATTTTAGTCAACTTGAATTATGTTAAGATGCATGCCAATCATTTAAGAATACTTAATTCTTTCGTTCTAATTAAATATACATATATCTTTTAACAAATTTCTAGTGGTAAAGCCAGTAAGCACTATGCTGAATTTGTGTAATTCAAAAAAAAACTAAGCTGAAACTTTTATGATTGCCTGGTTATTATTGTTATAAAGAAAAAAACTTTTTAATATGTGCGTGCGTGCAACTATGCAATCTATTTCTGAACTTTGGATAATCGCTAAAACTCTTTACATTGCGCTAAATAGCTATTATTTGTAATCATGAAAATTTAAAATATACTGCTGATTATTGAGAACTTGCCAATTATGTTCTGATAAATATTCGAAAGTGTGTAAATCTTTGAATTATCTTTTTTTATGTTAATATTAAACGCTTTGCATTAATAACCCTGATTTTGATCTTGTGGCAGTTTACTTTATTCTCATTGTAGTCTACTTGATTTAGAACACGATAATCATAGGTTTAGCGGTAATATGAACAAACACCACATGATAAATTATGGTGCGGGAAGTTTAAATCTCTATAAAAAATATCTTTATAAGAAATGCTATTCCTTTTTTAAAAATATATAAAATGTAAAACTAATCCACAAGAGTTGTTCTTCTTGTCCTAAAGAATAAACCTGTGGTTTAGATTTTAATTTAACACTAAATTGATGGAGCAGTAGCCTTTTAAACATTGACAATTTTATCAATTTTATTGATAAATCATATAAAAATATTTTTAATTCCAGCCAATTAGGATGCTCTAGTGCGATAACGTGATTGAACTTTCACAATAGAGATTGGAACCGGTTTTATGTTAAAACCGGTTTTAATCAATTTCAACATATTAAAACAAAACCGGCTCCAAACTACTTTACAAATGAGCTTTTTCCTTTGTAATATGAATGCATCTCGAGCTTATTTTTATCTAATGCGACACTTTTAAATACTATATTAAATAATAGCAAGATTTTTTTAAATATATGCTTATAAGCTTGCAATTAAAAATCTAATTTGAAAAAAATATAAATTCATATAACTTAAAGTATATAAAAACTATATATAGTTTAATATAAGATAATTGTTAAAAAAAGCTATTTTAAATATAAGTTTAATTTTTTTTATCTATTATTACAATATATTTTATAGTGCAAACAACCTGGTTCTAACCAATAAAATTGATGATATTTAATTTAAATTTCAAATCCTTCTTTAAAAAAAATAGTAAACAAAAATTACTATCTTAAAATCTTAAATCAAATCAAGCTAAATATTTTTACATTTTTAAATTTTCTTTAAATCTATTTATAAACAAGTTATAGCAAGCTTTTTTACTTTTTTTGTATATACAGTATATATGTTTATTATAAAAAAACTTTTTAATTATAGTTTGCTAATTATAAAACAAGAATTAGCTATTTAATTTGTTTATTTTATAAATAGTCTTGCTAATTTTTTTGTTTACAGAAACTATAGAACAGAATACTTAAAGGCTACATTTTAAATTTGACCTATTTTCAAAAAATTTTCTATTGAAATTTTAATGTTTGCAAATTTAAACTACAAAATATTAGCTTATTTTTTGTAATATTGTTTTTATATTAAATAATATTAGTTATTAAAACTTGTAAAGACTTTACGCATCCTACATGATAGTAAAAAGAAAAAAGAATAAAAAACTAAAAATAAATCAATTAAATTAACTGAAAATTTAATATAATTTTTTTTCTTAAAGCATTTTTTTAAAATATAAAAGCCAATAAAAAGTTCAAATTTTAAATTGTTTTTAAAAATACAATTATAAATCTATATCAATACTATATAGATAAATATTATATTTATATTAAAAATAACTGCTAAAATAAAAAAACTACTTTTATTATTATAGCTATAAACTTTTTATAAAAAAAGTTAAATACTTATAAGTTACTAGTATATAATTTTAAAATATATATAATTATATTTGGTATTAAAGTTAATATAAAAAATAGAAAATTAGTCTTTTAAAAATTAATATATAAAATGTTTTATATTAAAATTAATAAATAGATTTTTTTTAATAATAATACAAATAAGTACAAACCAAATTTTTTATAAAGTTTTTTTAAAAAATAAATGAATTAGCTATTTTATTTGTAAATAATAACTTTTTCAATATTTTTGAGAAATTATTAATTTTAAAAAAATTATAGTTATTCAAGAACTATCAACTTATTGTATATATTTCTAAAAATATTTTTGGATATACTAATTAGCTATAGAGATTTTGTTAACAATTGTTACAAAATAAAAACTAAAATTATAGTAAGCAAATATAAACTATTATTTGACTAGTAGATAAAGTATTTAATAGAAAAAGTGGAAAGTTACAGGCAATTATTTGTTTATTAAGAATTTTTTATTAAAACAAACAGATATTAATAGTATTATTTTTGCTATAAATTTATAAAGTAAGTTTAGCTACTTGTTAGTTATTAATATATGCATATTACTTATTTTTTCATTTTAGTACAATAATAATCAACTAGATTAAAAAATTTATTCCAATTATTTGTTTTATTAAAAATTTTTTATTAAAACAAACAGATATCATTGTATTTTTTTTCTATGAATTTTATATATATAAAGTAAGTTTAGCTACTTGTTAGTCATTAATATATGCATATTAATTATTTTTTCATTTTAGTAAAATACAATAATAAAGATAAAAAATATATAAACTTCTTGTAAAAAAAAATTCTCATTACTAAGTTTATAAATGAAGATTATATAAAAATAAAATATTTTTTTACTAATCTTTTAAAGTATAATACTTTTATAATACTATACTAAATTTTTACAAGACCTATTACAACAACTTTCTTATTCTACATCTACTAAATCTTCATATATATTCTTTCATTTATAATTGTATATGAAGCCTATTACAAATACTGCTTACTTCTTGAGCTAGCACTTAGAAAAATAAATATTTGGTTATATAATTGGATTATATATAGCTCTCCTATTAACTCAATTCTTCGTATCCAAATCTAGATAAATTTTAACTACTCTAGTAGGTTTAGATTGCAGATAATTTAAATAGAATTAGTTTTTTATAGTTTGAGTCTTTAATTCTTGTATAATAACTTGTAACTTGAGAAACCAAAGAAATTTTACATATTTTATTAATAATAATAAAGGCAAAACCTCATTTTAACAACAAAAAAAAAATAATACTATACTTAATAAAAAGTTTTTAAATTAATTTTATTCCTTAAATTATCTAGATTAATAAGCAAATTTGCTTACTAAACTTTTATAAATTTAGATCTAATTTACTTTTATTAAAAATAAAAATATTAAATAAAATTTTTTTTTAAATTATAACTATATATATACTATTTAAAAAAAAATTTATTTTTATTAAATTTTTAAAAAAATTTTAATTGTAAAAATTTTTTGATTTTATTTAATAAAAATTTAAGATTTAATCCTTATTATTTTAATAAAAAGTTGTAAAGAATTTAAAATTAAATAACTTTTATTATTATAATTTTTATAAATAATTAAGTAAAATTCAGACTTTATTTAGTAGTATGTAACTAAAAAAATTTTTTTTAAAAATATATAAAATTTTAAAAAACTTTATAAAATTTTAATAGTAAAATTAAAAAATTGGATTCATTAAAAATATAATATTTTTGTTAAATTAAAAATAAAATAATGAAATTTAAATATTATTTATAAAAAGATATTTTAAATTTTTACTTAATAAATAAAAGAAACAAATTTAAAAACTTTCAAGAAAATTTAAAAAAAGCTTTCAAAATTATTTTAGCAAATAAACTTGCCTGCGAGAATAAACATATAAAGTTATTTAAAAATTTTGATTAAAATACTTAATTTGTATAAAATTTAAAACTATTATATATATATATATACAATAATGATAATAAAAATTTAAAATATTAAAAAATAAAAACTTTAATCAATTTGACTTAGTTTAGATTTTCTTGCAAAAACAACTTGAATCAAACTAAAACAATTACAAGACCAATATATTGGCATTGTTTTATATTATTATATAGTACAAGATTGCAAAAAACGTCTATTTGTAATATGTAAAATAATTAAAAACAAATTTAAAAAAATGTCTTACAAATTTGTTTAATTGAAAATTCGCCACCCAATGGGGTAAAAATGATCGACGTTAATAAGAAAATTCGATGTGTATCTAATTAAATAAAATTTTACGGCTCTAAATGCCAAAACTAATTCTTATATACCTAATAAACTATGAATAACTCGACTTACAAAAGTGTTTGTTTACTTGCAGAAGGTGAAATACGTTCGGAACTACATTATGGCCTTTATGCTCGTAATTGGTGGTTACCTAGATCTAATGGCAAAGATGCCGTTCTAGTCTCTGTTCCATATCGACTTTATATGCATGTTAGCGTTATACTTAACCAACACCAATTTTACCTAAGAGTAGTTCAAGGTGATGAAAATCGATTGCAACCTGGATTTGTCTGTGTTAGTGGTAGCAAAACAAGTAACGTTTGTTCATCGCCTTCTCAAGCCATTAACAGTATATACCACATGATTTTTGGAAAAAAGACAAAGACAGCTTATTCAGGGCCCGCGATTCTTGGATTTAATGACGAAAAAATAGTAGATAGGTTGTTAATTAGTGTAAAATTTATGCCCATCTTTTTAAATATTGAAAATTATGTTGTAGTAGTATCAGAAATTGGAGATCGAAAGTTTACATCATTAATACTAACAAAGAAGAGCCAAAGAACTCTTGCCCTGCAAAAAATAAATAATAATATATACACACTAGATTTTTACAAAGGAGATCAACTATTATAGCACTTCGAGGATCAATCTGCTAATAGCGTATGGTCACAAGCTGGAATTACAATGAATTTTAATGGAGAAACACTTTATGAATTTAATCACCCAGTTGTTCAAAATGCGATTAAAACAAATTTGGCAAATTCTAATCATAGTATAAATTGCACTTTACATGAATGGAACGATTCTTGTAAAATGGAAGCAATATTCGAACAACAAATAAAAAAACGTAGAATAGCAACTAGCCTATTAGTAGACTGGCAAAATTTATTTGTTACTTGGATGCATCAAGAAAATTTGATAATTGAGCTCCATTATGCACTTGCCATGATATACCCACCTACTTATATATTGAATAAAACTGACTTGCGTGCTTGGAGAGCAATGTTATGTGCATGTGGCTGTACCAACATAACACCATATCCCAAATCAGAAAATAAAAAAGAATTTTGGAGTCGATTAGAAGATCCAACTGCAGATAAAGCAAATTTGAAAATGTTATATGAACTTGGGCACTTATCTATTGATTTGGAAGACTTAGAAGATTTAGAGAATTCAGAAGATTCAGAGGATTAAGAAGATTCAAAGGATTCAGAAAATTCAAATAGTATTTTTTGGAGTAGTTTTCGAAATGCTCTAATGTCTAATAAACATGGTTCAAATGGAAAAACACGAATATTGTCTATTATAGCAGATCGATTTAAATTTGCACAACTTAAAAAAAAACTTCAGGTAAGTTTAAAAATAAAATTCAAAAATAATATTACTAAATTTTTTTTAATGGGAAGAATTTAGAGCAAAAAAAAAATCGATACTATAGTACACTACCTGAAATACCTGCTTTTTTAGTATTCTTTATGCAAGATACCCAGATATTTACATAGCATTTACTAGAATAATATCTGGGTATTTTGAATGATATTTTTTATATTGCTTCGATTAATTTTTGCATATGTGTGTCCGTACCAAATAGTCTAATATGTTACTAATAAGATATTTATAGACGTTTTTTTCGCAAATATTTGTATTGGCCTCTAGGGTTTTTTAGATAGTACACTGCTGTAATAAATAAAATTTGACTAAGATTAAAAAAATCAACTGTAATTAAAAATTTCGAAGCTTAAAATAAAGAGAGTTTTAAACCTTATTTTATTGAATCCAATAACGATTATTAATTCGATACTAGAATAAATTTTATTAGCTTAACCGAAGTTAAATTCTACATTTTAATTCCAAATTCTAAAAATATTAGATTAGTTAGCATGCTGTAGAACTGGCACATAAACACTCTCGACTGTATGGACCTGGTGCACCACAAATTCAAGGACCAAAAAAATCTGTTCAAAAAATGGATGAAATTAAAGAAATGCAATTTATAGCTTTTTTTCAAGATAAAAACAATATTGCACAAAGTTCTTATAAAACTGATACCAAAACTGGAGTCCCTATTTTATACATGCAAGACCAAAAAGAAGCATTGTGGATGAAATTCAATGAGACATATCCAAATGGAATGCGGAGAACTTCTTTTATGACCCGTTTAGCCAATTGTAGCCATATTCGATATCGTGAAGACTTGGGTGGATTATGTATTATTTGTAATGAATATGGATTTGAAGTATTTGAAAATTTACTAGCCCTTGCACGACAAATATTTACAATAAAAGAAGTCTTAGTAAGTATATGTAATAAATCATAGAATAATAAATACTATTTTAGAACAAATAGTTAGTCATAATATTGTGCACATGTTAACTAGTTATTTGGTTTGGCATTGGATGTATGCCAATGCCAATTAGGGATGGGTTTGGTTGGTCATTTTCGGTCAACCGTTTTATGACCATTAGCCGTATCTTGTGATCCAGTGGTCCACTGGATCACAAGATATGGCTAACGGTCATAAAACGGTTGACCAAAAATGACCAACCAAACCCATCCCTATTGCCAACACTGCTATAACTAAATTTCATATTATCATTGTATATATAAAAGGATCCCATAATATCACGAATTGAAAACTTACGTCGTCACCTCAAAAGAAATTTTGAACGTCATTTGAGAGTCGAATCAGATGGAAAACCATTGCATGATAATTGCATTGATCATTGTTTACCATTCGCATTTGGAGAATGTTTAAGCCCACACTATTTGCGTTGTCAAGAGTGTTTAGAAACTTCTAACTTTTTTGATTTTATAAAAAAAAATAGTAATAACCAATATCATTCTCAATTATTGGAAATGCAAGAAAAGTTGAAATACTTCCTTGCTCACCAAGCTCAAAAATATTACCTAAATTAACAATATAAAGCATCATTGGCAAGTCTTGATTCGGAAGGTGCAATCGTTATCGCAGATTATAAGATGAGAATCCTTCCCAAAACGGCACGAGAAACAAAGCAAGAATTTTTTGGTAAAAGAGGCTGGACACTGCACACAATCTTAATAATAACTAAAGATAATGGTGAAGATTTTTTGAATATCAGTGCCTATAATCATTGGTACACAGATACGAAACAAGATGCATGGTTTACAGCATCTAGTTTTGAAGCTGTGTTTAACAGCATTGAAAATAAACCAAAGTGGATAAAAATCATCTCAGATAATGGGCCACACTATCATAATAGTGAGCTAATGACAATAGTGGCCCATTGGTATGATTGGTACAATATCGAGGTTCGTGAGTGGCTATTTCTAGAGCCTGGTGAAGCGAAGACTACAATTGATTCACATCACGCTGCAGTAAGTTGTTATATTTATTTATAGAAAAAATGAAATCATACCTATTTATTTTTATTCATCTAGATAGCACATGCTATCAACCAATATGTTTGTATTGGGGGCGATTTAGTAGAAGGGCCTGATATTGTAACTGCCACAAAAAATCTAGCAGGTACATATTTGGCAAATATAGAACCAAATCGAAATCAAAAACAAAATGAGAATGAAAATTTTGAAAATAAAGGGAAAAAAAACCACGTGTAGAAACTATTGCCGGAATATCTAAGTATAATTTCTGGCAATGGCCAATTGCAGGCCCATTAGCAGGATACATCGTAGCACGTCCATTGCCACATTTTGGATCTTCGGTTCACTTTTCCCCTGCCATGATTGCTAATTTATGTAATGAGGAAATTTTTCGTCCAGAACCAAAAATATCATCACATACTGAGCCTCAATCAAAGTGGAAAATGTCTTTGCTAAAACCTCTAGGTAAGAAATATTATATATGATTTGCATCAATAACATTTATACAAAATTTTGTATACAGAAAACCAAAGCCAAAACACAGACGATGTTGAAATGATAGGTAATCGATTATAATTTTATTGTTTGAATTCAAGATTACATAAATTTTGTGTAAATAAAAAATAAATCTATAGATATATCAGGAGATGATATAGAGGAAGGTAAGTACAATAATTGATAATGCGTATTTATCACCCTTTTGTTAAGTAGCAAACATTGAACAGATATAGAGCAAAGTACTCACATGGTTACGGAACCAGTTGATTTTTCTTGGAATAGAGGATGGGCATTGCGTGAGAATGCGGCATATGGTAATCGAGGTGGAGGAAAACGAATGACAAATACTGTAAAAAAAATGCTTGAACAAATGTTCTTATTGGGGAACATTCATGCAAAAGATCGGATGACGGCTAAAGAGATGTATGATAGGCTGAAAGAGTTTGCCAACAATGGCGAACTGGAACAGGATGAAGTACCGAAAGTCTCGACAATCCAAGGATGGATATCGCGGTATCACAAAACATTTGTGGAACAGGCAACACAAACGGCACTACATTCTACTTTGTGGGAAGATATTTCAACGGGCAGTATAAATTGAAATAAAGAAGGTTAGCAGGTAGTATATAGAATTAGAAATTTTGATTCATTTTTTCTCTTACCATACTCAATCTAACACCACTTTCGTGTTCGCATGCAGTTCTTTTTTTATTTCCCGGCCTTTACCATCTATATGATCAAATTCGATTTCTTTCAACTTTTCTTTCCAATTTTCGTACATAAACTGGTGTCAAAACACTTTGCGATTTAAAAAAAGGTCTTACTCCTAATCCCAATGTCTCTTTGGCTTTTTTTTACAGCTATGCAAAAAAAAAGTCAAAAGGTGTAAATTCGGTAAAACGTTTCCATAGTTATAAAACTTGAAAAAAAAGTTGAATACCGAGTGAAAATTGTCTATTTGAGAATTTAGAATTGCAAACTATACGAATCTTTCGAGCCCAAAATGCCACTTCACAACATATGAAACTTGTTAACAAAAGTTCGCTACGTTCTAATTCTTTGCCAAGCTACTCATCAGGTTCTGGTGCGTTAAATAACAATTGGCATTACTGTATGTACTACAGTACTAGTCGTACAATCACGTTAGCTTTGAGCACAAAAAAAGATTATCGGGCTTTATTTGTGACGATCTGCCGAAACGTTATACCAATTAAACTACAATTGTGTAAGAATAAATTTTATTTTTTTTTTATATAATAATATTAAACGTTATTAAAGCTTAAAGTTTTTATAGTTTATATATAAAAACCAAAATTTGGTGCTTATTATATAAAAAAAATCATATTTATATTTTTAACAATCAAATTTTTGGTACACGTCATTGTTGTCCCGTACTATCGATATGAAAATAAAATTTATAATTGGTTAAACTTAATTTCCTGGTTTTCACTCTCACGCACTCGGTCGTTTCATATAACCCAAGTAATTCTAAATATATATATATTGTAACGCGTATATTGGATAGGTGAAAAAGGCTTTTTTTACTATGTTCGCTAATATTAAATTTACAGTTTTTTTATTTTATTTTTTTTTAATTTTATTTAATCTTGGGCGCAAAAAAAAATACCATATAATAAAAATAACCACAAATACATTATTTAAATAAGTTTATTTCTTTTCAACTCAAAAAAATTTCCATATAAACCATCGCCCAGGTTGAGTAGTAATCTCATTAGGTTTCTCTGTAGTTTCTCTATGACTAAAAAGTAAAGCTTTCCCTTCATTTTTAATTACATCCTCATAAATCTTACAAGCATCAGGTAATACTTCAGCTAGATATTGTGCCCTAGCATATTCGCTTGGATGAGAGAGATAAAACTCTGGTAAATCATTTTTTTCAATTTTATCATTATTAATTGCTAAGTGAGACCATAACTCTACAGCTTTTGCTGGATGATAACCAGATAAAGCCATTAATTGTAAACCTACAAAATCAGCTTCTTTTTCTTCTTTTTGATTATATCTACTTAATGCATATGCTGCTATTAACTTTTGCGTTATATCATCTATGTAATCATTAATAAATGGACCTAGTGCAGCCAAAAATGGAAACCATAATAAAGTACGAAACGTGTCTAATTTTTTTTTATAATAAAAAATTTTTTTATTAGAAGATAAAGGTAACAACATTTATTAAGTTGATAAAACGAAAACTTTACCTGTTAAAATAAACATCACTTGATTAAACCCAAGTGTTTCGCTTGAATGTCTTTGTAAAATATGCGCTATCTCATGAGATATAATCACTGAAAGAAATTCTTCATCGTAATTAATTGCTTTTAGCATTCCTAAAAAATTATTTTCAAGTTTCAGATAAATATATATATATAACTGATAAATATATGTGTATGTATATATATATATATTTTTTTTTTTTTTAAAAAAAAAAAAAAAATACATAATTTAAACTTAAACCTCACCAGTGAAAATCATAATCTTCCTTGCCGCACCAAAAGAATAAGCATTAATGACACTATCATCATCAACCACATAAATTACGAAAGGTGCTAAAGGACCCTCAGCTTCAGAGTTTGTTACTTTTTCTTTTATATTACCATCATATGAATCTTCTTGATTATATGTTTTTAATGTCATCAAATCGTCGTTTAATCCTTTAACCAAATTATTCATAACATGGTTTACAAAAATAACTTCAATCCTATTATGCCCTAAAATTTTATTTTTGTATGTATCATAAACTGATAAAAATGCCGAATCGCATAATTCTTTTTCTTCATTTAATGACATAAATCTAAATCTCCATCGATTTGTATGTGGTGCTTGTTCTAAACCTGCCAAGAATAAAATTCCAAATCCCGTTAATGGAAAAACTGTTGATATAAATAAAAGGATTCTTCTTCGTCTACCAGTGATTGGATTTTTACGTAAGGCAAAAGGAAGGAATGAAAGAAATAATTGACTAAATGTACGAGTTAATAATACTGCATTAGCGGATTTAAATATCAATAGGAAAGCCGGAAACGCTGGTGGTGCTCGTGTTGGTGAGGTTACATGAAAATTTCGATGATGTGATAAAATAATTGAATTAGAAAGCTTTAAAGAATTTTTAGGAAAATTAAGTTTAGAAACTTGAAATAATACATTAGAAGTATTTATAATTATCGGAAATCTGTCTTTTTGATAATTTCTAGAAAATATGAATTTTAATTCTTGATTTCTTGATACGAATGTTCTAGTTTGATAACGTTGGATCGTAGTAAAAATTTTATATATTCTAACATTTTTTAAACTACCGAATCGTTCAATTAACATGGTAATAGCCAAAATTCAAAATAAAAATTGCAAAACACATTTGTGTACATACGTACACATATATATATAGTTTATAATTAATTGGCGTTGGTAACACTAATGATGATAATTGCACTGCTGTAGCGGAAATAATTTTCCGTTTGTGCAAAATTTTTTGTAAGCAAAATTACAGCTTCAATAATGTAAATAAATCTTTATATACAGTAGATGCATTTAACAGATTTGTCAAGCTATACTACTCTGAATGAATTCTTATCGTTATTAATCTTGTAATTTTAAACGGCGAAAGGATACATATCTAATGAAGTGAAAAAATTATTAATTTTATTAATATATTGATAGGTGGCCCAATTCTTAAAATTCTTAAAAATAATCCTTAAACATGTATATATATATATATACCTGGGATATTCTCATCTTCTCCACTTTTAAATGCTTGAAATTTGTCCATTGGAATAATAGCTCTTGTCACATCCAAATGAATTACAGCGTCAAATTGCTTTGATAAATTTGCTGTAAAATAATGACTCCATCGTTCTGTTTTCGGTTTATAAATTACACCAATTGCTCTTTCAAATAGCGGTTTAGATAATTTTTCCGTTAAATATTTAGAAACTATTTCCTTCTTTGATTCTTCAAGATTAGACGATGAAATTTTGTTAAAAATTATAAGAAAATTTCGAAGTTTAAGATCTTCGCTAATCTTATGAAAAACGCCTAATTATAAATATCATAGATAATATTAACTTTAGAAATTACTTTAGAAATTTATTCATTAACATCGTTGAATATTACCTTCATATGAGTCCTTCCTTCCTGGGACAATTTTCATAATTTCAGGTGGTGTATTCCTAGAAGTATGTTACCCCCGTGTAAATAATAAATCTCATAAATCAGTTCTAAAAATAAATTGTTTACCATTCATGAGCAGCAGTTACTAAATGGTTTGAAGTGTGAAAGTAAGTTAGAATAAATAGAAGTTATGTTTAAGTTATGTTTACATAATTTATATTTAAGAAAAAAGAATTTACCAGTTCCCTAAATTATTCCAAAAATAAATATTAATATAATAAAATTATTCAACAAGAATGACATGACGCGATAAAAACTTAATTACGGTGTAGGTTGTGAATCCAACATTAAAACTACTATCACCAAACTGTTCACGAATTAATTGACCAACATTTAATTCTCCACGCGATGTTCCCATATCAGTATTTCTCGCGTCACCCAAATGACTAATTATCAATTTAATGTTATCTCATTCATAATTGTTATCAAACTTTTGAATATATCAAAAATTTAAAACCTGTTATGAGCCCAAATGACTGCTTTGGCAGGACGACCATTACAACATTTTGTTAGGTGGTCCAATATTTGATTCAAAGTTCGAACCATGTGTGAATCTCTTAAATTCCATGATTTAACATCTTCAAAAAGCATAAGACGGTAATATTCCTCAGCATCTTTGACGACAAGTGAATTTGACTATAAAAGAGAGAATAACAAAATGTATTAATAATAAGATGGAATAATTTATGATAATTTACAAGTTATCACAAACCTCAGCAGCGAATTGATATTCTTCGTTAGGTCCAGTGTCTTTTAATTGTTCTAATAAATATTCACCCCTTTTTCGACATAAATCTGTCAAAACAGCAACCACTTCTTTTTCGGCCGATTCAACTAATCCATAACGCGCTGCGAAGGCATAGCTCATCGTATCTTTACCAAAACGTTCGAAAACACCATATCTTAACGTAAAAAATAACAAACTGATATAAGATCTTAGTAATAATGAATATACACAATTTGTATGTTCATTAATACCTTTCACGCGCTTTTTGTGCTGCTTTAGGATCAACCTTTTTAAGATATTCAATTACGGCTTCGCAACTCATATGAAGAGAATATAAATCAAGACCATAGAAGGAAACCTACAATATTAATTGAACAAAAAATAAATCTATTCTACAAGTACAAAAAGGTTTATAATATTTTTAATTGGTTTACTTTATCGTAGTATCCTTTTCCTCCGGCTTCTAATCTGTCATTATATCGGCGACACCAATCAATATATTGGAGCATCTCTTGATAAATACAATATTAAAAAAAAAAACCTAAATGTTGAATGAATGATATACAAATTTATTAATTCCAAGTTATACGGTATAACGATCGATATTACCTGCGTTACGCCACATCCACAAAGGAAAGCGTTTAAACCCTTTTAATGCATCTGTGGGTGTTTTAACGTCTTGCGGAGCAATGTTTTTAATATATCTATTAATGAGATTGTGAGAAATTTCTAGTTTATTATCGTTAGTTATTATTATTATAATTACCTGTTAATAATCATCGAATCTGGATAATCAGCTTCAGCACAAACCTAAAAAAAAAATATTTTGTAATATATATGATACATATATATACCTTTGATATATAATATAAGAGATCATTAAAAAATACAAATCTTTAATATATACCGCCGTAAATCCCTTCTCAGTGACCAATCTCTGAGTCAGATAAATACGTTCACGATAAAAGTCACTATTCATAAATCGATTTTTTTTTAGTTGGCAAAAACTATTCGGATATTATATAAAATAATAACAACCTCGTTCCATGGCTTGCTTCACCAATCATTACAATCCTAGCTGATCCTATTATTATTATTATTATTATTATTATTATTATTATTATTATTACTTATAAATTCAACTATTCACGAAAATAGAGAATACTTATATATAAACATTATAAAGAAAATACATGCCGATTGCTTCCATAAGCTTGTCAAAATGTTCCTCGTGTGGATTATTAATTTCGACTTTAACAACATGACCTTTTAAATCTTGAGCAGTAATTGTACTCATACTATTAGATTTTTTATAAAAAAAATTTGATTTAAAATCTTTAAAAAGTTTTTGTTTCTTTACGGCTCGATAATTTAAATTTATTTAATTGATAAATTTAACCATGAATTATACCGATAAAAAGTCTTTATATATATATATTTATTCTTATTAAATTATTATATCATTAATATTTACATCATAATTATCAAAATATTGTCACTGCTATTTGGTAAAACAGTTATGTTAAGGGCCTTAATACCAAAAAAAGTTGATTTGTTTTTTTTAAAAACATACTAAGCTCGACCAAAAAAAAAAAAACAGACTATTTTTATGTGATGTAATAAAATATACTCGATTCTCAAATGCAGACATATAGTTCTCTGTTTATTGTAATTAGCCCTTATGTCCAATATTACTATTGAAATTTTACAGTTTTACGCTCACATGATGCGATGCGTATCATGAAATTGGGTGGTTCCACTCTATCCATGGAGCACCCATGAATTGGTCTCAAAAATTTGGACCACCAAAGCCCATGGACAGGCTCATGGATAGTCCATAGTTAATCTGGTTGGCCAAAATCATGGATGGCGTCATTAACTACTGATGTCACAATGACGAACAAATAACTTAATTTTTGTGCTATTTGGATTCGTGGGCTTGGATCTATCCATTTAAATATGGGTTGGATCTGGATTTCTAGTCAGTGTATCGAAATTAAAAGTTAGAATTATTAACGTTAAAATAAAAAAATGCATAACGTGATCTATTTTAATAAAGAAAAATAAAAAAAAATTAGACCCAAATTATATAAATTTTTTATCGCTATCCAAATTTTTTTCAAAGTATTTGCCGGTCCTTTTCCTAAGTACAATTTTCCCTTGTGGCTCTCATATTTTCATGTTTACGATTTAAAAAGAACAAGCATATTAACAGTTGCATGATTTACTTTGACTCGTGAATCTCATAAATCATAGTTCGAATTATAAACTTGAGTTATTCATGTCCCAAGTTACAAGTCCCATCACTATGACGGTTGTTGACTCCTTATAATTCCCTTTCAAGAACTGTTGCGTCAATACTTCAGTGCTAAAATTCATTTCCTCATTATTAATAGGTTGCATTCATGAGTTGATCTGGTCTTATAAAGACCGAAGTGCGTACCAACTCTGAATCATCGTTAATAACCTTACTTCCAAGCGGGTCTTTTCACAGTAGGCATATAAGGATCTTCATGAAAAATATCAGATAATTCATAAACATTTATACTATACTATAACTTATTATAATTTACTATCTAAAGCACATTGGTAAATAAGTTTTAACAATCCTTAATTTACTTTTTCACTATAGATGTATAAATTATAACCAAAATTAAAGTTAGAATTAAAGTTAGAATTAAAGTAAACAAACTTGCAATATTAGTCATTATAGCAAATTACTATAGTAAAAATAGTAATTTTCTTTAATAAAATATAAAATAAGACTAAAAGCTAATTTTTATTTTAAAATAATAAATAAATAAATAAAATACAGTACAAAAAAAATTTTTTTCTTATTTGCTAAATTTGTTATATATAATCTTGATACAAAAAATTAATTTGTTTATATGTTTTTTTAATTAAATACTTATTAACTACAATATAATCTAAATATTGTAAATTTTATTTATATGGCAAAACATATACTATTTCTAATTATATAAAATTTATAAAATATAATTTTAAAATGATTAATTTATATAAAAAAAGGTTCTAAACTAAAATTTAATAAAAAATTAATTATTACTATTTAGTAATAATAAATTTATTAAATTAATTAATTAATAAATATTTGTATTTATATATATAGTGTGCAACACTTAAATACTACTTTTGATCTAAACGGAATATAATAAAAGCTAGATTAATTTATACAACTTAGTGGCTTTGTTTTTTAACAAAATTATATTAACTATTTAAAATATATAGGTTTAAAAATATAGTATTTTTAGGTTTAGGCCGCAGATAAGTATTTAGGTTTACTTAGATATATGTCTGAGTTTTTATTCTTAGCATTAGATTTAAAAAAAATGAAATTTCTTTCAGTATTGTAAAAAGTTTCTATTAAATTTAATAAAGATAAAAGCAAGGTCTCACCTTAACATTTAAAAAAAAATATATATAGTATTTTTATATGATAACATATACTGTAAAAAAAGTCAAAAATAGGACACATTAAAACAATTAACCAAATTGTTTGAGTTTATAGAATAAAGTTTAAAAATTTTAACCAATCAAAATTTAAAAAATTCAGCCAATCAAATTTAAGCAATTTAAAAACATTAAAAATCAACTTTTTAAAATAAATTAAAGCTTTAAAGTTTTAAATTTAAAAACATGACAAATGTAGTCTTTAAGTATTATGCAAAACTGGTATATACAATTCAATGTTCTATTTTATCTTTTTTTATATTTTATTTTTTTTTATATTAACTCTATTTCTTCTAATAATCTTCTATATTTCAAAATTATAATAATAAATAAGTTTAAAAAAATTACAAAGATAATAAAAATATGCTTTATATTTTTTGAAAAAAATCAAAAAGAAAAGAATTTTTTTCAAATAGAAGTTTAAAAACTTCAACAAATATGTATTGAAAATATAACAAAAGACTTCTAATTAAATTTATTTATTTTGATATTGCTAGAAATACTTTAGTTACTTAAAGAAAATTTTTATAAAAAATTTTTTTTTTAGAGTTTCTTTTATAAGATTGCCAAAACAATTTGTTTGATAAAAAAAAAAGAGTTATTTATACAAAATATACTACAAAGGTAATTACTATTTATAAAAATTTTTCTTTGTGATATGGTTTATATTAATTGTTGATACTATGAAAAAAAAAGCCTAATAAAGTTTCTTTAAAAGAAATTATAAACTAAAAAAATAATTTGTATTTAATTACTACAAATTTAAACTATTAAAAAAAAAAGCTATTTAATTTGCACAGATAAAAAGTTATAAAACTGTAAATAAAGATATTCTTTTATTAATTATTTTTTGATAATATATCTAATTAAAATATTTTTATACAAAACTTTTTTATAAAAAACTTTAAAAAACATATCTAATAATTCAAATTATTAGAAAAAAATTATTAATTTTATAAAAATTTTATTTTTACTAAGTGAAAAAAAAAGTATTTGAATAATGATAAAAATATTAAAAATATTTTAATAGTAAAAATTAAATGAAAAAAGATAGTGTTTGAATAATGGTAAAAGTATCAAAGATATTTTAATGATAAAAATATTAAGAATATTTTAATAATAAAAATACCAAGGTTATTTTAATAATAAAAATATTAAAGTTATTTTAATAATGAAAATATTAAGATTATTTTAATGATGAAAATATTAAGGTTATTTTAATAGTAAAAATATCAAAGATATTTTAATAAAAATTATATATTAGAAAATTAAAAAGACAAATCAATTAGCAAAATAAATAGAAAAATTATAAGCATTATAAAATATATTGTAATTATTAAAATTATTTTAATATTATATATTAACTATATCTATATATATAAATTGACTATTTTTAATAAATATTTTTATTAATTTAATTTTTTTATTTTATATTAAACTTTTTAAAAAAACAATTATGATTTTGAACTTATTGCTAATTTAAACAAAAAAGAAAATATATTTTAAATGTATATTACAAAAATGATATAGTAAAAAATTATTTTAATAATCTAAATATTATATTAGCTATTATATTAGATATAGTAATTTAGAAAAATTGTTAAATTGTTATTTTCAAGTAGCAGATCTGAAGTTTAAATTCTATTGAAATCTTTTAGAAAAATAGGTCTGTGTTCTAATAACTATTACTTATTAATTGGTTGAAATATTATTTGTAGCTTTGGTTTTACTATTTAGAATAGAAGTTTTGAGCATAATTATATAATATTATACAAATAAATACAAGAAATTAGAGAAATAAAAACCTATTTGAAAAATTTCAAATAAGAAGATAGTAAAAATTTTTAATAGTACTATCAAAACTAGACCTTTGAAAACCAAAACTAAAAAACTAGATAACAAGAGCATAAAGAGTAAATATACCAATTCAGTTGCTAGAGTTGTACTAAAAAAATCTATATTACCAAAATAGGTATCAAAGAAAAAGAATTATAATGCTACTTAATACCAAAGTAAATAAATCTATTTATACTAACTAATTTGAAAATTTGGGATATATTAGTATAGATACTAGAAAAAAAATCAAATGTAGATACTAAAATTAAAATAAATTTTTACAAAAACAAAATAGGAATTAATAAAAACTTTAAGAATACTAGAACTTTAAACAATTTATAAATAGTTAAGATTTTAAAAAATTTAATATTTTATTAAAAATAGAAATATTTACAAAAAAATAAGCATTAATATTACTAAAAATAAAAAAAACTAAGCAAAACCAAATTGTAACCTATTTATAGATACAGTAGCTTAAAGGTTTAGAGTATTCTAATTACAAATATTGGTTAATACTATATTAAAGTCTAAATTATATCTAGGTAGTACAAAAACTGCTCTAGCAAGTTTTATATTAAAAATAAGCTAAAATATACCTTGGAGTATAAGAGTAGAGTTTTAAAAATATAAAAAAATAGATTTAAAATAAACCTAATTATATATATATTACTAATACTTTAGTAATATTACTATAGTAAAATTGGTTAGTAGTACAAAAGATTAGAAAGTTTAAATAAATAATTTCTAGCAGATTGCAGATTTAGCTTCTAGTATAAACCTTTAGACAATCTATTTAAAATAAACAACCAAAAGTTATATATATAGCTAGTTGTACTTTTATCAATAAAACTTTTAAAATTAACTAATAAAAATTTTAGTTTTCTAAACAAGCACTTTGAAACTAAAAAAAAATAATATAATTAATTAGTTTTTATAATTTAGCTAATTAAAATTAAAACTTTTTTAAATTAATAGTTTATAACTCAAATTATTTTTTATTTTTAATAAAATTATAAAAATTTAAACTTTATTAATTATATAGTATATATAGTATATTACTTAATTTATATATATAAATCAATAAAATTAATTATATTTGTTTATATTATTTGAACTAATCAAAATTTAATTATTATAAATTTTAAATTTTGTACTTTTTAATAAAGTTAATTAGATTATATTATTTTTTAAAAAAAATTTATTATTATTAATACTACTTAAAATTAAAAAAAAAGGTATTAGTCATAATAATAAATTATTATAATGATTCTATAAAATAACTAATCAAAATTAAGCATGTAACAAGATAATATATTATTATTATTGGTTAATTAAAATTTTCTACAAACTTGTTAACTTTTCTAATAAAAAAAACAAAAATAAATTTTACTAACTCTACTATATATAGGATTACTATAGTAATGAGTCTTTATCAAAAATTTGGATTAAAAAAATATATATGTTGTGCCTTAGATCGATCCTTGCATCAGATTGACACCGGCCTAAATTAGATTAGGGTTAAGGTAAAATTACGGTAAAGTTAGAAGTTAGTTTAGGCCAGTTGTTGCTGATCATTTAATGCTGGTCAATTAATAGTCATCTGACGTGCGTCAGATTCAATCTGACGCAAGTTTTAATCTGAGGCATAACATATATAAAGGTTTATAAACTAGTAAATATATACAAAAAAATTTGTAGCATATATTTCAAAAAATAAATATATAGTCAACTTTCTTTATACCAAATCTTTCTATAATAGTATTGGCAAATAATTAGTTATTTAATTTTAAAATTAAATAACCAAATGACCAAAATAATGATCAAATTATTATTATTTGATTATTTAAAAGTAAAATTAAACAAACTTAAATTTGGCAAATTTATTAGCTAGATCTTTACTATACTAATTTTATTTATATTTAAAATTAGGCAAAAATACAATAGCAACCTGTCGCATAGCAACCCTATATGATTAGCCAATTACAGCGATCATATAAATAAGATAAGATTTTTTTTGTTTTTTTTTTAATTTTATTTTATTTTATTTTTTTGGTTTTTTTTTTTACTAACGTTAATATATTTTTTTAGTTGTCGTTAAAAGTCCCTCAATGAAATCGTCATTGGAGCCGTCGTTGGAGCCATAGTAGTTGGAGCTGTAGTTGGAGCCGTAGTTGAAGCCGTAGTTGGAGACGTTGAAGTCGCGTAGATTTTTGTTACTTTGGTGATTTAGTAGGTTTTTTCCATTAAGTTTTTCGTATTTGGCATATTTTCTTCGTCGTTTTTGCGAGTTTTAGTGGTAGGTTTTTTATCATTTCTCGTGAGTATTCTTCGTCATTTTTCAACAGGTTTTTCGCAAGTTCTTTTTTGGGTTCCTCTTCGTTGTTTTTCTTGTTTTTCTTGTTTTTCTGTGGACTCTTTTGTTTTCAGTGGGTTTGTTCACCTGGTATTAATCTTCATCGACTTTCGGTAAATTCATTCTGTGTAAATTCGTCGTTTTTAGTGGTTTTTTCTTTCCTATTGTTCAGTAGGTTCTTCCATGAATTCTTTGTTATTTCTTGGTGGATTCTTCCAGTAAGTTTTTTTTTGTTCTTTATCGAGTCATTTTTATTTGTATTCAAGATTTTATTAACGTATTTCTGCTGATTTTTGTCAGTAGGGTTTCAAATTATTTTTCGTTTTCGCTTTCCGTTTTCTTTTTCTTTTCCTTTGTCACTTTGTTCTTCCTGTTCTGTTTTCTTTTTTGTTTTTGATCACCATTCTTATTGTCGTAATTCTTACAGTAGTTCCAAAAAAACTGCTTAATTAAATAAATTAAAAAAAAAACTGATAAATTAAATAAATAAATTAATTAAAAAAACCCAATAAATTAATAATTAATTAAAAAAAAGAAAGAAAGAAAAAAAAAATAACTCACCCTATTAGTTTATTAATAAAGTAAAAAAAAGCTATGTAATTAATTAAATAAAAAAAAATTTAAATTAATAAAAATAATTAAATAAGAGCTTGGAACTGGGTTATTTTTATATACTATATTAAACTCGGTTTTAACACTCTTTTTTTAAAAAATTTTTTAAATGTATATAATCAACCAATCAAATTCGATCACGTGTATCACATGCATGTGACGCACGTGATCGAATTTGATTGGTCAATCACGGGTCGCCATGACGACAGATCAAACACCCTTAAAATTAAACTAATTATTATAAATTTAATTTATATTAAGCTATATTATTAAATCCTATTAGGGGCATACCATTTATCACGTGATTTTTGCTATGGATACATAGTCAAAGGTAGTGATCATGTTTATATATTATATTAATTAATTAAAATTAGATAAAGTGATTATACTATATGGATAGAAGTAGCTACTAAGTAAAAATATCACGTGATAAATGGCACACCCCTTATGGGCTAGTGCAAAAAGATTTGTATCTCAAAAAATTTCATAATTTTGATACTAAGGAAAAATTTTTATTTTCTTGATTAATTAATAAAAATTTTTTAGTATCAAATAAAATAGGTTTTAATTTAACTTATTAGTCTAAAGCAAAGCAGAGAACTCTCTATTTTTACGAAAGAGTTTGATTAGCAAATGTTTGTCTGTCTGGCCGCATTATGTGATATACAACCAATCACATTTAACTGATTGACAAAAGCAACGTAATCAACTTATATTGCTGTATTGATATTAAATATAATATATAGTGTATATATTAAATATTGGCTCCAGACATACAATACTGAGCATTTATCTATCGTAGTTATATTATTTTTATTGTTTTAATATTTTTTTATTTTAATAATTAAGATGTACAATTCACTATATTTGAAAAAAAAACAAACAAATTTTTTTTTAAAAAAAAGATATTTTAAATAATTTTGCAACCAATATGCAGTTCTATAAGCTTGTACTATGCAAGTGCATTAATGTGCATATAATAAAGATATAATTAAAATTTAAGCAAAATTGAATTACTAGTTGTGAAGAAATTAAGCTTTAAAGTAAGGGGCATGCCATTTATTACGTAATTTTTACCATGGATACATGGTTAGAGATAGTGATCACGTCTATATATTATATTAATCAATCATAATTAGTTAAAATGATTACACCATACATGGATAGAGGTGGCTACTAAGTAAAAAATATTACGTAATAAATGGCACGCCCCTAAGGTAATTTGATTTTTTTTTTTTTTAAATATTAAAGGTAAGATCTTGCTTTTATCTTTATTAAATTTAATAAAAACTTTTTACAATACTGAAAGAAATTTCATTTTTTTAAATCTAATGCTAAGAATAAAAACTCAGACATATATCTAAGTAAATCTAAATACTTATCTGCAGCCTAAACCTAATTTGATTTTTTTTACTATATACATGTATATATAAATTACTATAGTAAATTATATAGTAAATATTTTTAAAAAATGTTACTATTAATAAATTTTTTATTTTATCAATAAATAATCAAAATAATTTTATTTTTATTAATCCAGTAACCTAATAAGTATATTAAATTAAAAAATTAAAAATTAATTTGTATAAAAAATATTTTAATCAGAACTATTTGAAGTACAAATCTTTTTGCACTAGCCCATATTAAATAATAAGCTATATATAAAAAAAATTTAAGTTTCAAAAGTTATAGTTATTACTACTAATACTATATTTTTTCTATAATAAGCTACTCTTGAAAATAAGTTACCTTCTTATTTTTTTAAAAATTCATAAAGAAATCGCTAGCAGTTGCTATATATAAAAGTCTAAATTATACTAAATAAATTTCAAAAGTGTTATAAATAAAGCTGTTTAGGGCATTAAAATATACTTATAATAAAAATTTGGTATTATTTAGACAACTTTTTATTAGTACACTTTTTAAATTTTTGAAAAATTTAACAATTTAAGAATAAGCTATCTCTATATGTTTTGTGTAGCTTTTGGCCAAAAAGGTAGCTTATTTTAGAAAAAATATAATAAAACTATTCTGAAAATAGTTGCTCTAGTATATATTGTACATTTTATTATTTATTATTAATTATTATATATTTATTTATTTGTATTTATATTATTACAATATAGTATAATAACTTAAGAAGTTGTTTAAGTTGTTACTTCAAGCAACAGGTTATTAATTGATTGAGTATATTACTTGTAGACTTGGTTCTGCCATCTTATATAGAAGCTTTTAGATATAATTGTATTATTATATAGACAAATTCAAGAAACCAAAAAAAACAAAAACCTGTTTGGCAAGTTCTAAATAAAAAAGTAGCAAAGATCTTTAATAGTGCTACTGAAACTAGAATATTGAAAACTAAAACTAAAAAACTAGGTGATAAGATTCTCAAGAAGATATTACCAATCTGGTTATCAAAGTTATATTAAAGAAAAAACCTATATTATAAAAGTAGATACCAAAAGAAAAAGAACTATAATAGTATCTAATACCAGATAAATTGACTCTTCTGGACTAACTGGTTTTGAAGTTTGAATATATAAATATAAAAACTGAAAAAAGATAAAAGTGAGTACCAGGATTAAAGCAAACTTTACAAAAGCAAAAGTAAATAATAGTAGTATTTCAAGAATACTTCTGATTACAAATATTAGTTGATACTATAGTGCAAATTATTAAAGTATTTGAAAAATCTGTGCTAGGTAGTAACATAGACCCCTAATCTACAAATCAGATTTGAGAATCAGTTATAACATAGTACAATTAGAAAATTTCAAAACAAACTGTTTATTTGGTCAAAAATTACTTTTTTTTCAAAAATCCATATAATAAATTACTTTAGTACTTTAAAAAAAGTTTTTTTTTGTGCATTTTTACCATATAACTTTTTAACTTTTAACTTTATATGAAATCTAACACTAACATTAAAAATGTTTGTTTATATTAACATAATAATTTGCAATATGCATAACTAAGTACAGATTTTCTAAATACATTATTAAAGTAATAAATACTTGTATAGAACAGGTACTGTTTTATTAAATTTTCTGTTAAAAATAAGCCAAATTGTATCTTTAGATAGTGTTGTTATGAAACAGCTTTAACAATAATTTGAACAATTTAAACAAAGCTTTAACAATAATTTGAACAATTTAAACAATTTTGAACAATTAAATAAAATAAAATTACTTAAAATTTTATTAAGATAAACTATTTTAATTTTAACTAAATTATATTTAGCACCTAAAGAAAAATACATAATTATATATTTTTTAGACAAATTTATTAATTATTTAAGTCTAAACAAGCTTTGAACAATTTTGAATATTGGATATTTTGGATATAAACAAGATTAAAAAATGCTATAGATATCCAAAACATACAATACTGCCTTTAGATATATTAAAGGAATTCTAAAAACCAAAGAAAAAAGGATTTAGAGATCTGAACTGACTAAATATATACTGCAAATATTTTAATAAAGTAATTAAAATTGGTCAAAAAATAAAAAATCAAAAAGTTTAAATAAATAGTCTTCTAAATAGGCTACAAATAGCAATTTGTATAGAACCTTTAGGCAGACTACTTAAATTAGACAATTAAAATTATATGTGTAGCTAATTGTACTCTTATTTATATATAATTTATAACAAGTAAATCAAATAAATTCTATGCTCCAAAAAAACAGGTATTTTGAAAACAAAAAAAATTATTACTAAATATTTATTTATAATTATTGACTTAGTTTTATTATTATATATATAATTATTATATATAATATATATATATAATCATTATATATTATGTTAAAAATAGTTTAATAATTACATAAAAATAAAGATTTATATTATAGAAAATTCAAATATTAGTAAATACAAATTGTATAAAAAGTCATATAAAAAGTTTTTTGTAAAAACAGAATTCAAATATTTAGCTTTTAATAAAATAAAAATTCTAATTTAATAATTAAATATTTTAATTACAATATAATTATTTAACAAATAATAAATTAAACTCTTTCTACTAATCTTTATTTTATTATGTATTTACCTGTTACCAATATTCCAACTCTTAGTGGTTTAAATAAGAAAAAATATACCGGTAGTTATACTATACATAAATATTTACCAACTACTGTCATTCCTTACAAATGCAGAACTAAAGATCTAAGCTTTGCTCAATTTTTAAGTTTATTTTGGTAAACTTTATCTCTGCAAGCATAAAAAGTTATAACCATTTAAAAAATTGAAACATTTTGTATAACTGTTGAGTATAGACTTCCACACCATACTATTGGGGTCACTGACCATAACTAGAAATTTTGCTAAAAAACTACAACTCTATGACTGATTCTTTGAATCCTAATTTTTATACTACTATATCTATAAACTTTCTCTGGTATTTTACAAATTAGTCAATACAGTACCGTTTAATATAACAATTATTTTCTATATACTACGGTATTGAATATAAAAATAAAAATAAAAAATTTAAATTTAAAAAATCAAGCAATAAAGCTACTGTTTTCATTAAAGATAATTAAACTTCACCCAACAACTATCAGAATCTATATGATTTAAAATAAAGATATACCGATATTTATCTATTTTCTAATTTCTAATTCAAAAATTGCTAACTCGAAGGCATTTTATAATAATATTGTAGTTTTTTCAAAAAAATTTGAAAAAAATTTATTTTAAAAAATCAAAAAAAATTTTTTAACTAGTTTGCGCGTGTTTAATATGTTTTAATAATTAAATTTATTTATTATTTAAGCAAATTATAAATTTTTAATGTGAACTAGACTTAGTATTTATCAATAGAAAAACTTGTCTAATAAACATAGAAAAAAATTAAAACTTAATGCTATGTGTGTGGTGCTTTTTCGCTATACAGTGTTTGGAGACTACATGTACACTTAAACTTTTTATTACAAACATCGCAAGAATTTAATTTAACATTCGTTTCTTTTTTCACACCTTTATCATCGACGACATTTTCCCTTTTAACAGCAATTTGACTGATGGGATTATTAATAATCATTTGGCATTCATTACATTTATGATCTATTCGTAAATGTTGTAAGAATACATTTACCACCTTTTCACATGAACACATAACAATCTTGTTGTCTTGGGTTAGCTTTCGATAGTCGTGAGCAATTGTCTTACTCGGTCCAGATACTGGATTGTTATCCAATTCGTGTTCTTCTTTAATTTTAATATTATTGCCTTCGTTGTTTTCGTTTTGGGATTCGGAGGTAGTAATGAACATCATTTTAGTATAGTAGGCAAGTAATGTCTACTTTCGAAGTAATATATAAATATATATGCTCGGGCGAAAACGTCATAAATCTGCTAAATATTTTAGACTCGATTACACTTTCGCGAATGCTGAAACTGATTTCAAAATTTATTAACCTTTTCAGAACGATGATGATTGCCTCGTCTTTGATATATTATATCACTACTGTATACTCTTCGGTTACTTTTTTCTGGGGGTTTTTTTTTCATTGAATGACTCTTTAAAAGAGACTATATTAATCTATTTGTTTTTTTTTTTTTTTTTAACTCGAACAAATAACTTTATCCTCTGATTTGCTAAAAATAATGAATAGATTCGTTGATTGACTTGATTGATTTATAAGCTTACTAACTAGTTATATTATAAATAACACCTTTAATTTATCACTTGTTAACAAGGAAAATAACTTTTAAGAGCATAAGTATGTTAAAATGTTCGAACCAGTAATATAACAAACTACCAGAGCTAGTTTAACATCCACAGAAATTAACATACTAAATTTTAATAAAGTTTATTAAGTTATCCAATTTGTTAGTTTTCATCTTTATAAGATTTATGTTTATTCATACCAAAAATTTTCCATAATTTGGGTGCCACTAATCACATCCAAATATCTATTATTCACATCCAGATATCCATAAATTATATCTTTTATTTAATAAAAAAATATATGCAATGTGCTTAATGATTGGATTAGAAAAGTTAGAAATAAGGAACTAACTTGATAATCAAAAATAGTCAAGAAATATATATATATATATATATATATATAATATATATATATTTTTTCTTTCATATGTTTGATTATCACCCGAGTTCAAGTTCCTTATTTCTAACTTTTCTAATCCAATCATTAAGCGCATTGTATATATTATCAAATCTTTCTAATTCTTCCCATTCAAGTGTATCTTTATATAACTCAAAATCTCCTTGTTTGACTCTTTCTAATTCTGTTAAAAATGCCACACTACCTAATTTATGTCCAATATCATCAATTAAGCGACCAATCGGTGCATCCGAACTACATTCAACATCAATTTTAAAAATTGGATGATTATCGGATTTACCTAGTAAATTAATTAAATTATTTAACGATAAACTAATAGGTGTTGGTTCATCTGGAAATTTTAATGTATTTAACATATCCCTTTCTGATATTTCAGATGTTTCAGATGTTTGAGAATGATCAAAATCACAATTAAAAGCATCCGTAGGTTTCAAAGTATTGATTAGAATTGGTGGTTTATATTTATGCACCCTTGTAAACTCCAATAATTTCACTGAATAAATAGTCTTTGGACTTTGTATTTCAACTCTTGGTGTTGTCGGTGTGGTTGGTGGTGTTCTATACTTTTGGTTTATAATTTTTTTTTTCTGTCGTTTTGACAACAATGCAAAATCTTTAATAAATGGTGGTTTAACAATTGGTTGTGTTTCTGGTATCCTAATTTTAATTATAATTACTTATTTTTAATTCGCTTAGTCAAAATACTTATTTTTGTGATTAAAAAAAAAAAACATTTTAAATTAATATTAAATAATTTACTTGAATTCTTCTTGATATATTTTTCCTTGAAATGCTGGTAGGATGCTTAATATTTGTTGACGTGTTATATGCGATGACGACGCTGTATCAACTACTTCACCACCAATATCTTTAGTGCTAGTAGAAAATCCTAATATTCCTGTTGCATGATATCTCTAATAAAAACTATTATGTTATCAAAATTATTTATAATTAATTATCTATTAATTTTAATTTATTCAATTTACCTCATTCATTTTTTCTTGAGACTTCAAGTATCTACAACCTTGATTTACTCCGATAACACATACTCCTGAATTCCAATATTTTGCTTGGGTAAAACAAGTACCTAATGATACTACTTGTCTTCTCGTCATTTCTGGACGAGTTCTTTCAGCATGTAAGCGAAATGTATGATTTATATGTTGTAAAACTTGCTTAATTGCTTTTCCGCTAGGTTTATTAACGGCAAATAAGCCGTGAATAGGTTCTTTTTTCGGCATCACTAATTGAAGTCGTTGAAATTTTGATTATCAAAGTTTTTTTTTTATATAATAAATCATTAATGTCATATGATGTAGATCATTATACTTTCGGGTAGATTGCAGGGACGTCAATTAAATGTAAAAAATTTCGGAAATTGTTGGATTTAGCCAGCATTAATAAATTAAATTTCATAATTTGGCCTACACCACATGATTTTAAATGTTTGCCCAAAATTTCGCCATTCTAGCCAATCAAGTTAATAGGAATTCAGACAACGTGATCTATAACCAATCAAAATTCTAAAATTTCAAAGTGATGAATTCATAATTTTCGGCGTCCCTGGTAAATTGTGTAATAAGCAAACAACGCGTGAAGGAAGTGAGGTTATAAAAATTATCGTGGTTTGCGTAATTCGCGGTAATTAAGTTTCGTGTAATTTGTAACTTTGCATGTAGTTCTGAGATCAAATTTTCGAAATTTTCGTGATTGAGGAGTTACATGAAATTTGATTTACTGAAACTTATATGTATTGTAACTTTCGTAACGAAGAAAGGTTCTCGTGCTTCATTTCATCCCACAATTGAACGCGTTTCGGAGGTGCTATACGATGATCTTTTTTCAGCTTTGGATTTCAATTTTCGTCGGATTGATGTTTTTATTTATCACATTAGAAATTTCCAATTCGAGAATTTCACGTCAAATTCGTTATCAAATAATTTACAGTCTTTCGATGAATTTCATTGTTTAGTTTCATTGATTTTTGATAACATCTTGAACATGCAAATCCAACCGATATATCAAAATATATCGTTGTTCTCGATCCTTCCTTAACAGTTAAAGCATTGCGTAAGAGAATACGTGTAAAACGTAAACGAAGCTCTTACACCTATATCTATGAAAATGATTTTTCATGAATTCATGATAAAATCCATCGTTGGTATTTTTTGTATGTTGATTTGCAATCGTAATCGATATTTGCCAATTATTGTTTGATGAAATTAACACTCAGGAACACATAGGCGCGTACTCAAAATAACGCGTACGCGCGTATTCAAAATAACGCGTATGCGCATATTCTAATTAACACGCAAGCATTCGAATTAACACGCAAGGCTTACAATACATTTATTCGAATTAACGCGTAAAGACTCAAAATAATACGCAAATAGGCATTTTTTTTGCGGAAATTCCATAATGATGGTATTAATATTACAGTATTACTTGTTTATTATTTACAAACATTAATAATCTTATATTATGTGGCTAATTTTAATCTGTTCTACTAATAAGTATTTAATTTTGGATTGAATCAATAAAAACCAAGTAAATATTTTTTAATAAATTTTTTAAAACTTTAAACAAAGATAACTTAAGAAAAACCTAACAAATTAATTCTACAAGTTTGTAGCATTATTTAAAAAATTTTTGATTAAATTTGGTTAAATTCTTGTTAGGTTATTATTGCTTAACAACAAGCATTCTGAATCAAGTATATACTTGAGCTAGAAGTTGAGAATGCATTTAGACTGTATACAAATATTAGTTTCTTAGTTATAAACCATTTTTGTTCCTAGTTAGAATTTAGTTGTGAAAACATGAAGTTTGTAAACATTAAACATTACCGTAAATTCTCAAAATAGCGGGTTATTTCGAGTACGCCGATGGGCGTTATTAATTAATGTATAGGGGGTGCGCGTCATTTCGGCCGATGCTATTTTTAGGAGATGCAATTTTCAAAATAACGCCCATTCCCCGCTATTTCGAGAATTTACGGTATATTATTCATTTGATGGCAAACCATAATTTGTCTAGTGTAAGTGTAAATATAATTTTAATAGCAGATAGACAAATGTTAAAAATAATTTAATAAATTTTATTGAGTTGAATTTTTATTATACATGTCTAAATACTCATTTGCGATGTAATGCAAATGATTGTTGAATGGTTGTTCCTTTTAGTAATTCTTCCTTGACTTTTTGATCCATTGCAACGTATTTGTCACATAATTCTAATACACGATCCAAATCTTTTTGAGGGATGCATACTACTCCATTCAAATCCGCAATTATTATGTCACCAGGATTGATTTTAATTTGTGGATCATAATTTCCATTTAGAAAAACTGGTTCATTAAATGATGTCGGACGAGTAAATGCTTTAGCCGATAAAACAGAAATCGCTTTTGCAAAAACCTTGTAATTCAATATAGGATATTTAAAAGTCAATTTATCAGATTTGACATAAAACAAAATTTTTTTTTGAATATAAACGCTCACTGGTAATCCATCAGCTCGGAGTTCTTCAAGATCTCGAACACGACCATCCACAACAACTCCTTTAGCTCCACGTATCTTAGCTCTCGTATTCATCAGTCCTCCCCATACAGCATTTATAGTATCTAATAAAAATTACAATTCATTTTTTTTTTATGAACAAGAAAATAAATAATATGTAATTTTTTTGTATAAAGATTACAAACCTGGTGGCGCAGACACAAATACAACACTATTTGCTGGAACTGCATCAGCCTATCAAATAGTTAGTGTTTTAAGTATTCTAAAAAAAATAATAATAATAAAAATAAAAATAAAATAAAATAAAAAAAATATACAGATATATACTTACAAAATGTTGGCTTGGCTTTGGAGAAGTAACATCAGATACGGGAACACACTATTTAGACAAACTATTTTAGAACTTATGACTTTTGTATCAAATAAAATCTAGCTAGAATTACAAATAAAGAAAAAAAAAAAAAATTCACTTTTACAGTAAAAACTGGACCGATTAATTTTGAATTTCCAGCCAGATACTCTGGAGAAAACATAACAATGTCGGGCAAAAAACCTCCATAAGGATTGTCTATCTTGAGAAGTGCATCGGCGACCTGAAAATGTACTCATTTATTTTTAGATACAGTTTAACCAATTCTATAATATTTATTCATATTACACACATCACAACTGCTAAAGGTTTCTAAATGCTTAAGTTTTTCCTCAAGATTTCCTTCAAGGATTCTTTCAGACATATTTTCTGTTTGTGATAATGAAGCTTGAAAATGTCGTCGTTATCGTTATTGTTGATATTCCTAATAAGGAAAGGTGGCGCATTTGAAATACTTTTCATTGGTTAGTATATATAAACCTAATAATTTCAGCCTAAAGTTTCTTTCGATTATCATGTGGCTAAGTTCTATGAACTGCAAGAGTAGCAACATATTAAAATTATTACTAAAATTGGTTCACTCATTGAATGCGCTGTCATGCTCTGTCATGCTCCGTCTTACGGGAGATGAGACTTATGATTATCTTTGATCATTCAAAGATGAAACAGTATGGAAGATCTATACCAGTAACTGGGCGATTTATTTATTTCCTATTTGGTTTCATTTAATAGATCAAGCTTGTCAGATGCTGTCACTGATTACTAATTTATGGATCACCGAACCACTAATTTTGGCTGAATAAAGATTACGTAAAAAATTTAAAATCTTAAATATAAATCAATAATATAAGTCATTATAATTCTAGGTTCAGGTTTCACAATAACGTTAACAATTAATTTGGTAATAATAAATAAAAAAAAAAATAACAATCATAAAAAATTCAGGTAATATATCGATACGCCATAATTTGGTATGGACAGTCCTCGAAATTTTCAGGTTCAGTCCGGATGAGTCCTTGTGATTTTAATTATAATATTGCTGTATTGGATTCCTAAATTACTAATTGGTTAGTCTATTTATGAAACCATTATTAAATATATGGAAAGTGAACAAACGTTACTCATACTCATACTATGAGTTATCACATGAGCCTCATGTGCATATTAGCCATATAGGCTTTTGTGTAAACTATTTCTTAATTCAGAAAAAAGGTTTATAAATAGATGAAAAGTTTAAACCTGTGCGTGTCTGTCAAACCGTAACGATTTCAGTGAATGGGCTTGTTTACTACTATTCACGAAGATGAATGCAAAGAAAATCAATCAACATGCTGTGACATGATACGCTTGGTTGATGCGTAGATTGCGTGTCTAGAGCCTATCGTATAACATGGCAACTATTACTGTATTACGAAACGCGCGAATATATTTTTTGTACACTAAAGTACAAACATATACACACACGCGGAATAGACAAGAACTTTAAATTTGTTTTTTTTTTTTTTTTAATACTAAACTATAATAAAGTTTATTCATACTGTAGGGATTGGAACTGGAACCAGTCAAAAAAAATAATGACCAGTCAAAATTTGTTTTTATTTGACTTCTTGATCGGTCAGCAGTGTCACATTATAATCAACCAATAAAATTGATCTTATCACGGGACTCAATCACGACCCTAATGTAAGGATAACCATAATTTAATTTTATAACAATATAATTATTAAGAATCTAGATATCGGGATATCCATTAAATTTTAAACAAGAACAGATAACAGATTGCATCTACCTCAAATGAAAACCAAAAACTTATATTTCCTATTAACCAGAACTGACCGACCAATTTTGTCAATAGAATAAACTGCGACTTTAACAATTTATTCGACACCCGTTATATATGGTAGTCTATTCTCTTATTAAATTCCTAATTAACTACAAGTATTCGGCTCTAATTCTAAAGTAGATTTTTGGCAAAACTTTCTATGAAATTATTTATTATAGTAGATTCTTTCAAACCATTTAGTTTAAATTGGACATATGAAGGGAAAACCTATAACTTACACTTTTTGAATATTTACCTTAATGAGACGATTCAAATAATATTATAATCTTAAGTTATTTGGTTTTAAGTAAATACAGTATTCAAAGTTTACAGATTTTCCCTTTCCGTTACTCATTTAGTTTTACATCACCAAATGTCCAATTCGCGCAATTTTAATTTGTCCATAATAAATTATTGAGTATTGCTTACTTACCGGTTATATCACCTAGCTATATGATAGTCCAACATTTTATTATGAAAATTAACTTTATAATACTAAGTAAAACTTCTCACACTAAAATTTTTTAAAAAATTTAAGGAGTAATTTTGATAATTATTTTTTTGATGGTTATTTATTGTTATGACTGAAGCTGGAAACGGCCGAAGCTGGAAATTTTAATCATTTTAATATATGAAATTTCAAAAATTTTTGGGGTGCATTTTCTTAGCTTTTTTTTTTTTTTTTAATGAGAAGAGGATTTTGGTAGGGTTTATATGTTTAAATCGAGGTCCCTAATTTCCAGCTTCAGCTTAAGCCGCGACATTTATTTTAATTCCCAAAACCGGATCGTGTGAATATCAACATTCCGAAATTTTGCACAGCCAATTAAATTGCAAGATCAGGTGTGCTGATTAAAAACAATTTCTTGCTAAATGTTAGACGTACGTATAATATTAATATACTTTATTATATGGCTTGTAATTGTTTATTTTTATAGTTGTTAATATTTTTATAGCTAATATTTTTATGGGCGAATGCATTTGTCGCTACCCTTACATAACAATTTTATTACGAGCCATGTGAATATATATAAACAATATATAATTTTGGATAATGTTTTACAAAAATTGTTTCTGTCAAAATTTAATAATAGTCAAAACCAAATATATTTGTTTTCTAAATAAGGGCTAAAACAATTCAAAAATAGTTTTGATAAAAAATAGAGTTGGATTAATTTTTATACAGTATTATATATAATTTTAAAATTTCAATAAAACTAACTTATATATTATAATAAAATTTATAGTTATGCATTGTATTATATATAATAATTTTAAAATAAAATTTTATAGTAAATTAATAATTGAATTTATAATAATACAATCCAATTTAATCTTAATTATATGGGGTCTTTGCCTTGAAAATGACCTTATGGGACTATGTAGATCTTATAGATAAAAATTAAAGTTTCTAGCCACCCGGCAATCCAATTCAAATAAACCTTTTTTTATTTTGTAAAACTCACTAAGCTCTACAAAATAAAAAAAAAGTTTATTTGAATTGGATTACTAGATAGCTAGAAATTTTAATTTTTATTCATAAGATCTACATAGTCCCATAAGGTCATTTTCAAGGCAAAGACCCCATATACTAATTTTTTATAATAATTTATAAATTTTATAATAAATCAAAATAAACCATTATAATATAATATAAACTAATTTAATTTTATAGAGCTTTTTTTATAAATTACTTTTATTAAACCAAAAATAAAAAAAATTTTTTTATAATAATATTTCAAAACTATATTAAATAAATTAAATTTTAAAGTATATAAATATAGAGAAGTTGATTATTATCTTTTAAATATCAGTCTAGAGTTCAAATCCTATTAATAATACTTTGAAAAATAAATTTGCGTTCTGATAACAATTTCTTATTAATCAATTAAATATATTATTTGTAATCTTAATATCACTATTTTGAATAAAAATTTTAAGTATAGTTGTATAATATTATGTAAACAAACTCAAGGAATCAAAAAAATTAAACCTTATTTGACAAGTTTTAAAAAGGTAATAAAGATCTTTAAAAAAAAAAGAATTTACTAATTTAATTACTAGAAACTATATTAGAAATAAGAATTTATACTATAAAAGTAATAATTAAAAAAAAAGAAAAACTATGAGCTATCTAATACCAAGATAGACCAATTTTACTAGACCAATAGTTTAAAGTTTAAAAAGAATTAATAAAAAAATTAAATATAAATATTAAATTTTATAAAGCAAAAATATATAATAGTAACAATTTAAAAATAGTCTCTAAAAACTAAATAGTTATATAAATAACTTGTTTTAAAGAAATAAATTAGAATTTAAACCCAAGGATAAAGAAAAATACAAAAATCAGCATATAGAGTAGTCAAGAGGGTTTCTGGCAGATGATATAGGATTATTATTAGAAAGAATGAACCTTTCCAAAAACAAGGCCCGGGACATAGCTTTGTTGTTTATCAATAAATGGTTAACTTTCTTTCAGAAAAAAGTATAAAAAGAGCGCTGTTCTATAACTAATGAATGGAAGAAAGACTGCAAAATTACTCAAGGGCAGAAAAGGCAAGAAAACAAGAAAAAGGAAAAAAAGGAAAGGAAATCAAAAGAAAAGAAGAAAAAAATAAAAGCCTGAAAAAGAGAATGGAAAAAAAGGAAATGCAAAAAAAGACAAGACTATAAAGCGATGCTAGTTGGAAATACTAAGTATTGCAAAAGAAGAAATATATATATAGATTAGACAAGGTGTACATATGAAGTGGAATATAAATTAAATGGTAGTTTTGACAGGAAGCAAACTCTAACTGTAGATCTAGGTGATTTTTCTTTATTGAAAGAAAAAAACCTAAGAAAGAAAAGTTTGTTATAGCAGGTCACACTTAGGTATCTTTAAGACAACCGGATGGTTTATACTTTAGTATTGGTGCCTTAAAAAGGGCAAACTTTGCAAGATAAAATAGTATATTTTAATATTTACAAAAAGTTAAATAAAATAGTAGCAAGACTGCCAAAATATTAAAAAAAAAAATTAGAATTTAAAGCTTTTAATTAACTAATATATTAAAAATATTCAGATAATACAAGATAAAATTGGTATAAAAAACATAAGATTAGAATATTTAAAATAGATAATTCTTATAGTTAAATTACAAATATAGTAGCTAATATAGAACTTGTAAGTAATTTATAGTATTTAAATTAAATACCAAAAGTATATGGGGTCTTTGCCTTGAAAATAACCTTATGAACTATGTAGATCTTATGGATAAAAATTAAAGTTTCTAACCACCCAGTAACCCAATTTAAATAAACTTTTGTTTATTTTGTAAAACTCATTAAGCTCTACAAAATAAAAAAAAGTTTATTTAAATTTGATTACTGGATGGCTAGAAAATTTAATATTTATTCATAAGATCTACATAGTCCTGTAAGGTCATTTTCAAGGCAAAGATTCCATATATATCTAGTTGTATTTTTGTTTAGAGGGTATATTTGGTGATTATATCAAAATTCAAATTTATCATACTAAAATTTAATGTTATTACATCAATAATTAATAATTGTTAATAATAAACTTGAAGTTTAGTACAGTTAACTCTGGATATAATGAACCTTAATATAATGAACTCTGGATATAATAAAATTAAAATTTTAAAATTTCTTAATAGTTCAATATAAAAAAAGCTATAGTTTTTTAAAAAAACATAGTAATTTTTTATAGTAAACTTTTTTTTTTTGGCCAGACTTGAGGATTTGGTATAGAAAGAGTTGACTGTATAATAAACTCAAATTTTAATATAATAAACTTGAATTTTTAAAATTAGTTCTAATTTTTATTTTTATTTATAACAAATATCTAAAAGTTTTAAAAATAGTATTATGGACCAGATTCAAATTTGAATTAAACTAGATCAAACTTGAATCTAAATTATATAAAGCTATTATATTTGCTAGACAATTATATTAAAGAAATAATTTATACATTGCACGTGCGATGTTGTCGCACCTGCTGCAGATCATAAAATCAGATGTAACGTAAAATCAAAACAATTAAAATAAACTGTTTTTTCATTGGTTAGGGTTAGGGTGGGGTATAGATTGTGTGTATGGGCGAGAAGGGAGATTTTATAGTAAAATTTCGCAAGGAATTTTTTTTTGTTAGAGTCCTAAGAGTAGTTTCATATACTCAATTTAAGATATAAATGATTTTTGACAAAACAAACGTTTGTTTTGAATTTTTTGATCATGTAACATTACACCTAATCTTGAAATTTGATTGGGAGAGCAACATATAAGGTGCATCGCATGAGGCGATGAATAAATTTACTTTATATTAAATTATATTAAAAATTATACTATCCCTTAGATTGTAACACAGGCAAATTTGCCTGCATATTTTAAAATTTTTAATAAAATTTTAAATATTGATTTTAGCCATATCTTTTCTAAGTAAAAAATATTTTTTAAGTTTTGTTTTAGTAATTTTGTTATAAAATTTTTTTAAAATCATTAGAAAACTTTAATATAATAAATGTTTAAAGTTCTTGTATTGGCATTTTTACTATTAAAATTTTTCTTTAGATTTTTTCAAATTTTATATGTTCTCGTTTATAAAAAAAATCTTTACTTCTAATACAAGTCTTAATTTTTACAAGTAAATCATTAAAGTTGCAATAATGAAAGTTGTCATCCTTTATATAAACTACAATATTGTCTTAAGAACTATAGTTCTAAAACTAAAACTAAATAAGATCGCAGAAAAATTGTAATAAAATTTTTTAAAAAAATTTTTTCTTAAAATTATCTATTTTCAGCTTATATGTAACTATAATTTATTTTCTTATAATATAAAAACTAATTTTGCAAAAAAGTAATCCTTATTTTCAAATATAATTGTACAAAGTTTTATTTAATTATTTTAGTATTTTAAAAAAGTAAATCAGAGCTAAAAAAGTGCAAAAACGCAGGCAAATTTGACCGTGTTCTACTACAATCTAAGGGATAATATCAAATTAAATAATTATAGTAGGACTAAATTATACTACTAGTGTTCAACACCAGTATGTGATATAATATAAAAATCAATATCAAAAAAATAACCAAAAAAAAATAAACAAAAGTTAAAATTGATAAATGTTGAGTTAAAGTTAAAAGTTAGAGTTAAAGTATGTAAGACCCCAAAATATACATAAATAGATCAGGTTAATTATAAAATTACTAAATATAAAAAGATCTGCAAAAACTAAAAATAAGCAAAAAAATTACTATAAATAGAAAAATTTGCATAAAAAATACAAAAAATAAGCAAACTAATACCTAACCTATTTATATATATTTAGCATGTACATATTTGGACCAGCATTTGAGCATATGGGTCTTTGCCTTGAAAATGATCTTATGAGACTATGTAGATCTTATAGATAAAAATTAAAGTTTTTAGCCATCTAGTAATCCAATTCAAATAAACTTTTCTTTATTTTGTAAAACTCACTAAGCTCTACAAAATAAAAAAAAGTTTATTTGAATTGAATTACTATATGGTTAGAAATTTTAATTTTTATTTATAAGATCTACATAGTCCTATAAGATTATTTTCAAGGCAAAGACTCATATATTTAAAGAAGGTATATACTTATATTATAAAGGTTTTATTGTATTCTTTTAAAAATAACTAAATTTAACTAAAGGAAATTTTTGATTATATAATTATGAATATATATATAACTTATATATTAATATCATTTTATTTAAATTTTTTTTAGCTATTATTTTAGCTTTTTTTTTTTTATATCTTTGTTGTAGTTTTTTGTTT
Source organism: Gigaspora rosea (assembly GCA_003550325.1). NCBI lineage: Eukaryota > Fungi > Glomeromycota > Glomeromycetes > Diversisporales > Gigasporaceae > Gigaspora > Gigaspora rosea. Next base: position 349,175 of record QKWP01000319.1, read on the forward strand.
CTATTAATATTCTTTTGAAATTATATATATTGGTACTTTTATTTTGTTAGTATGTATTACTAATTACTATTTGTTTTGTATTCAAGTTGTTGATTTATTGCTACTAGATTGGTATTTGTATTGTTGTTAGTTTATTTTTTTAGAGTTGTTAATATTTTTAATACAATTTTTTGAAAATGGTTTGTTTTGCTAATTCTATAATACTTTGGTATCTTTTTATTTTTTATTTTTTATTTTTTATTTTTAGCTCTTTAATAGTTTTGCCAAAGCTTAAATATTTATTTTTATTTACTAATATTAGTACATTTATTACACTAGTATATAGTTAGCTAAAATTCTAAAATTGTGAGCTTAATATCATTTAGTTGTGTAAACTGTGACTAGATATAACCTGTTGCACTAACTCACATATAAACCAAAAGACTTTGTTAGCTTAGTCAAAACCAACTTCTTTAGATTCTTTTTATTAAATTACTACAGTGCGCGACATCTAAAAACTAAAATAATTTCAAAAATTAATGGCTTATAATACAGAAAAGATATAAAAAAAAGGAAGCTACTAAATTGTAGCCAAACTAATTTGCTACAACTTAGCAGCTTTATTTTGAAAATAATTATTATATATTATTGATTTATATCACTTTAAATATGTATAATTTTTATATGATACATTAAAAAATTACCAAAATGTTTATTGGCTAATTTTTAAAAATTTGTTAATTAATAAAACTTTAGCCACTAAAAAAAAAAATTTTAACCAATCAAAATACAAGGAATCAATAAAATATCAAAATTCATTATAAATTTTTTTTAAAATAGGACAAATTTGTCGTGAATTAGCATTTTAGTTTTTAGATGTCTTGTACTATAAATAGGATATACTTGGTTTATATTCAATAAAAGAATCAAAACATAATAAATAAAGTACAAAAAAATAGTAAAGAAAAAAAAAACTACAAACTTAACCTAAATTAATAATCAAATTTGCAAAAAGAAAAAAAAGCAAAGATAAAAAAATAAAAGAATAATTAAACTAAAAAATGTACTATTTTTTTTTAAACTTGTTTACAAGTGCTTTTGGATTTTATAACTATATATATACAATTATTACTATATACAAGCTATTTAATATAGTATTATCTTGCTTGTCTTATTTCAAATTGCCCAAATATCTAGTGTACACCAAATAGTTATTCTCTTAACAAGACCTACTAGCATTTAATCTGTCAAAATACAAAATCATACAGAACCCCAAATATCTCTTATATAGGTTATAACTAGATTTTAACCAATTTTAATCTAATTAGCTAAAAATAACAAAACAATATTTACTTAAATAACTTTTGATTTAGTAATCAGAATTGAATAATTTTTTTTTGTTAAATGCACTTCACAATATCCCAAATATCTCTTATATAGATCATAACTGAATTTTGACCTATTTTGACCTAATTTGCTAAAAATAACAAAACCATATTTACTTAATTGATGATCTGGATAAAATCTGCAAAGTTACTATATTGGGACAATAGTAAATTTTGGAGATAAGTACAAATATAAATTTTTATTATATGCTTCAATCTGAGTAGAGTCAAATAAAAGTGTTTTTTTATTAAGTTAATAATATATGTTGATTAATTGAAAGTTGTAGAGCTCGTTGAGGCGCATCTAATGGTGATTAGATCATCCAAATCAGCCCAGTGGATGGCGAGTTATTATTAAAAACAATTGGCCGACTATATAAAATCTCTATGTAAACAATATAGAGATTTTATATAGTCAGGCCAATTGTTTTTAAATAATAATTCGCCATCTACTAGGCTGATTTGAATAATTTAACCATGGTTAGATGCGCCTTGATGAGCTCTACAACTTTCAATTAATCGACATATAGGAGTGAGTCAGTAGAAAAAGGACAAATTTATTAGATAAATTTGTCCTTTTTCTACTAACTCACCTCCATATATTGTTAACTTAATAAAAAAATACTTTTCATTTGACTTGCTCAGATTGAAGCATATATTCTGCTGATCTTATCCGAATCAGCAATTAAATAACTTCTGATCCAGTGATCAGAATTGAATGAACTTTTTTTTGTTAAATGCATCTCGCTAAAAGCTTTATTTTAAAAAAAGTTTATTTAAATTGAACTACTGAATGCCAAGATATTGCCAAAAATTATTTTTTGCTTTTTAAATTTTAAAAATTTTTGCAAAATATATAATAATAACCTTTCTGGGGTCCTTGTTTTATTAAAAGCTTTATTTTTAAAAAAAGTTTATTCAAATTGGACCATATATACCAAAATAATTGCAAAAACTGTTTTTCGTTTTCTAAATTTTGGGGCTTTTGCTAAAACATATAAAATATAATCACAGTATTAAATATCTAGGTTCTAATCATATATTTTTTTAAACTTTGGCCTTTTATTATATCTTGTAACTTTGGTTATTCCAAATCAGAATTTTAACACATTTTATTTTCTATTATAGATTTGAATAACAACTACTTAATTAAGTTTGTCTATAAATATTATGAGTTCTTGTTTTCTCATAATATTTTAGTTTTTTAATTAGCTAGTTTTTTTATTTATCTCTAAAAGAATTTGAACTAGCAACCTTTTGATTTGTAGCCTTAGAGTATAACTGTGATGCTATTAACCTAAAGACTGAAAAGTATACTATTAGTACCTATATGAGGTTATAAAATTATATAATACTACTAAATAAATAAGTTTTTACTTTAAATCTATTTATATATTATATATAATATAAGAAAAAAAATAAAAATCTCTAACAATAATGTAGAAAACCTAACAACTAATATCAATAGTAAAAAAATTTTGTTATATATTTTGCAAACCTTATTTTATTTTTAATATTAAGGGTGTAGCTCCTGCCCTAATTTTTATTAATACTTTAGTAAATTGACATATGGTGGTGCCGTAAATACAATACATATTATACACAAGTATTAGAACTAGAACTTCAGGCTATAAACCTTTTATCCCCAGCTAAAACCCACCAGAGCCTTCTATATTCCCATTTATATAGTTGACCTGGATTTGTACGTCCCTTTTTAGCCAACAATCAACATTCACATGTTCGCCACTTTACCCACATTTCCTAATTCATCACTTCCAATTTGGTGTGTATTGCCAGGTAGGCGCTTTATGCTTCCAAGTTGGTGTACCCAAAATCTGGTTACCCAGAAAATCCCTTACTAGCGTATTTCTCGGGGGTTCATATTTCAAGCCATGCAGCTGTCTCTACCACATTGGGTAAGTATCTTAAGCCTGCATGCTGCTACAACCAGCCGGTTTCCTGCGACTTGAGGACCCAGAATTTAACGTTCAAATTTGGAAATGTGCAAATGACTGTACTTCTCGCTATGATAACGAGGTATCTGGGCATATTTCGCAAATTCTTCTAGTGCCAAATATAGTTGGATAGCATCATGAGGCTAGAAAAACCCAATCACCACTACATGCACTTATATTAGCATATATTCGTATTGGTGGTCCCAAATCCTCTTAACGTCCGAAGACTCCTATATGGTATGCCCAGAGCTTCGTTGGGTCTTGACACATACACGCCTCCATGTTTCCGCTTTTTATTAGCCGATTAGTTTCGTCTGCCCTTGCGAAGTTCACTAAACGGTCAGTCACTCTTTGGATCCTTTTCCCCAGTCATTCCAGACTACCAATCCAGTTGGCCTAGAAGAATCAGTCTGCCAGGCTTTAGGTGCCTAAGGTCTCCCTTTCCTTGGTTTATGCTTTTATAACACATGACCTTTTCCTCCGGTGCGGCACCAGCAGCCAGGTTGGTGGGCCCCCTTTGCTATAGGGGCTCTTGCCTGTCCAGATTTTCCATTCAGTCACCGCTAAGATCCTTTTCCCCGGTACTGTCGAAAGTTCAGCTACCTTTCCACTCAGGGCTTGCCAAACGGGTTTCAATTTTTCTGGTCCCTTGGATTTGTCTGTGTAACTTACACAACTACGCCAAAGCTCCAATTCAAGATGGTGGTACCAAGGTTACAGGTAATATATCCGACTGATCAATGAACAAATATTATCGTAATACAGGCCTATTTTTCAATTCGTCTCTAGTGGGATTTGAACTCTAGACCTGCCGCCTGGGAGTTGACAACCAGACAGCTTCTCTATGTCGCCACATGCAAACCTTATTTTTAAAGTAGCTTATTTTATAAATATATAGTATTAAACCAAAATTAATAAAGCATTAATAAAAAAATTATTATTGCTTTTGATAAATTTTAATAATATATAAAAGTTTTATTTTTTGTTTTTAAGTATTTGTTTTGGGTATAGGATTTATTCAATTTATTTATTATAAATTACATATAGTTAAGAGTACAAATAACTATATATATACTGTTAGTATTTAATTTAAGTGATCTATTCTAAAATTCTATATTAACTATCATACAAAGTTTTATATTTATTTTTCTTATTAAATACTAATTATATACAAAAAAATAGTCAATACTTGTAAAAATTTTTTAGATTTATTACTTTTTTAAATATGTATTTTCTAAAGGCTTTTTTATTTTTTTTTATTATAAAACTATTATATAAATATTAGTAAAAAGCTAAAATTTCTCAAACTTAAATCAAATTAAATATTTAATATATTTGAATTTGGTCAAATTAAATTAGCTTTGTTTTAAATTTAATTTGAATTTGATTTGAATTAAGAATTTTATATTTGAATTTGATTTGATTTAAATTTTTTAAAATTTTTTTTTAAAATTTTTTAAATTAAATCAAATATTTCATAATTTGGATTTGATTTGATTTAAAAATTTTGTATTTAAATTTAATTTGTAATCAAATATATGTGATCAGATCAAATCAAATTAAATTGCAAAACCCTATAAAATGCTATATAAAAGATTTTACAAAAAATTAATTATAAAAACCAAAAATTTATTATATAATAAATAGTTGACTGAGGACCCCAAATAATTTATGTGAGGTCATATTTGAAAAATTGCTAATGAAGTCCCTTTTTTTAAAAAAGATTATATTTGAAAAGTAGATATTGGAGTAAAAGGTATATTTGAAAATAGCTAAATAGCAAAAAAAGTATATTTAAAAGAATATTAATGAAAGTAATTTTTATAAATCTTATATTTGAAATATGCTAATAAAAATCTGGACCATAATAGTGATCCAGCAGGTAATAAATACAAAAATTAAAAAATACAAAAGTCAGAAAAATGCAAAAATTAAAAAAATTGAGCAAAACAGTTTTTTTTTTTAAGTTTTTTTTACATTTTGTACTATATATATTTATAATGTATGGCAGGTTATAGATTATATAGGCTTAAAAAATTTTTTATAAATTTTTTTTTTAGAAAATGTAAAATTGTTAATTTGTTTTTTAGAAAACATAATACCCTGCTACTTTTATTTATTGTATTTTTAATGCTTAGTTTATTATATTATATAGTAAATCTTTTTTTTTAACCCTTTAGCTCTATAGCTGTTGGGNTTTATTTTTTTTTTTAGAAAATGTTATATTTCAAAAAAAGTTAAACTTGGTAAAAGTGTTATGTAATATTTAAAATATAGCTTATATATACCAATATAAAAGTGCTAACCAAAAAAAATTTTACTATAATGCTCAAATATAACCTCACATAGATTACTCGGGGACTGTTGACTATATATATATTTAATTATATATATTATTTCAAATATAACAAAGTACCCTGCTACTTTTATTTATTGTATTTTTAATGCTTAGTTTATTATATTATATAGTAGAACTTTTTTTTTAACCCTTTAGCTCTATAGCTGTTGGGGCGCGTATGGCGCTTATTTATTAAGGTCCTTGTTATTTTGTATATTAGGGTCATACAATTTTCAAATTACATTTCTATATTGTTACATATTTTGTGACTAGTTATACCACCTAATTCTGTACTCAGTTACCCAGATATCACTCATTTTGGTTACCCAATCCGCCAGCGGTGTCTTCAGATTTCCAACCTTTTCCGGACCCTCAGGTCATCCATACTGACCAGGGTGTGGGGAAGATAAGATCATCTCAGTACTTCCTTCCTTTAGCCTTCCGAAGTTTTAGCTTCCAACTTTAACCAGACCTCTAGTTGTTCGTACCGACCAGGGCAGGGGGATAGGTCCCTGGTACCTTCTTCCTTCGGCCTTCCAAAGTTTTTGTTCTCCTTCCATTTCGGGTTAGAACTGAGCCCATTCTGAGTTCATCTGAGATCTTTTTCCTTATCGGGTTAGTGCAACTTGCTACTTATTTTATCATGTTACCATTCAACCAGAATCCCACCAGAAGTATACATTTATCTTATTCAACTGGAATTCTACTGGTAGTATCCAATATTTTTGAATTTGGTAGCACAAACACACCGATGTGGTTAAATTAACCAACTGCGGTCCTAGCATCCTAGTTCAGCTCTTCCTCTCGTGATCACATATAATTTTCTATGTCTGCTAGTGGGGGTTGAACTGGCGACCTTATGTTTGCGACCTGGGAGCGTAACCACTTACGCTATCGGCCCGCAGGTATATAGTAAAACTTGAAATTTGCATATATATAAAAAATATTTGCTTTTAATATATATCTTAATTTTTATAAAAAAATTACAAAAGTTGCAATAATAAAAGTTATAATTCTTTTTATAAACTACAAAATTGAATAAAAGCAAAAGACTGAAGTTATTATTTAATGAATTCACCAAGAATTAGTAAATAATTTTTTTGGTTAAATTTTTTTTAAAAAATTTTATTTTTAGCTTATAAACAATTTATACTTTTTTTTTTATAATATAAAATTAAATTTTAGGTTATACAAATTAAATTAATTGGTTCTTGTAATATCTTAAGACCCAATCAAGGGCATCTAGCACCTGGATGTTATTGTTATAATCTAAAAAATATTATATAAATTTTTTAAATACTTAAAGCTCTTTATATAAAAATATGTATACACATCACTCTGGTTATATCGACATTTTTGGTTCATTAGTAAAAAAATTCAAAATGTCAATACAGTGAGTTATACCGACATTTTATATTAAATTTTTGAAAAAAAATGTTGGTATAGAAAGATTTTACTATGATGTCGTTATATCCAGATGTCGGTATAACCAGAGTGATGTGTATTAATCTTAAAAACTATATATATTAATATAAAATAATATTTGACTTTGTTAAAAAATTTACCTAACCAGATTATGAGAACCAATTTTACTTATGTGTATGGCCTTACTAAAATATAATTCTTATTTTCTAATACTTTTTCTAATAATTACTTGGGCCAAATTTTCTTGTTAAAGAGTTGCTTATACTTAAAGAGTATAGTAGATTAATACAGGAATATAGTTCTTACAAAGATCAACTTCTATTTGAAAACTTCTTTGTATATTTGGCATGCAAGCCCAAAAGCATTTCTTACAAGATAACTGGCAGAAGGTGGCATTCTTGTATAAGAAATTTTGAAAAGATTTAGATTTCTTTGTGAACAAAGTAACTTGTAATAAAACAATGAGAAATAACAAAAAAAAGTTTTCTAAATATATATACTCTTCTTTAAAATTTGATACAAAGTGACTCTTTTTTTATTTTTGTTCTACTCCTTTTTTTAAAAAAAATTTTGGGCAAAATAGCTTATTTCTATTAAAAAATTAATATTGTTTATAGTTTCCATTTTCAGATAAACTCAGTAGAATGCAACTACAGTTGGACCTTCAAAATGCAATCTCTATAAATGCAATATCTTCCTAAATGCATATTTTTTTCTTTTTCATAAAATGTTATTAGTACTAAATACATGTTCTATATTCTGCAAATGCACATTCTTATGAATAACAATTTATATTACACTAACCTCTCTAAATGCATGTAGCCAATCAAATTTTAGTATTTAAGATAGGTTATACAGTTTTTGGTAGAAGTTATACAATCTTGATGATCTAATTTTTAAAGCTGCAATTTAATTGGCTCTCTCTAAATACAAACCTTCCTAAATGCACATTGTAGACTTGTCCCTACAAATTGCATTTATGGAGGTTTGACTGTATAAGTTTGTTTTGGAAAAAGATATTTGAAAATGAAACACATAGTCAGAAAGAACAATTTAATATTAAGCCAATAAAGATATACAATTGTTGTATTTGTTATATGGTTTTTTTTATGCTTAGCACAGGCTATAATAGTATACTTTTTATAGATTATTTTCTTATTTTCTGCTTTTTCTTCTTTTTTTCTATTTTGTTATTGTTTATATTGGTCTTTGTATAGATTTTGTAGTACTATCCTATTTTTATTTCTTTTTTTATTTCTTGTTATTTGTTTTTTCTTAGTTAGTTAAAATTTTTAAATCTTTTTGTTGGAAAAGCTAGAAAAAGAAGGTTTAGAAAAAAAGTAGCCAATTAGAACATTAATATTTATTAGATAATATTTTAGGGGATGGATAGTTAAGCCAAATTCTATTTTATATAAAATTATTTAGAGGTAGAGAAAAGCTTCTATAGTAAATAGATATTAAATAATAAATATTAGCACCCTTATAATAAGTTAGAATATAAGAAGGCTTTTAAAAATTATATAATTTTGGATGAATAAGTGGGGTTTCCAAAATATTAGAATAATTCTGTTTAAAATTTTATAATTCTGGTCAAAAGTATAAAATTATAAAATTATTAATACTTTTGATCTACTAAACCAATTTGACTACCAAAATGATTTTCTTAAAAAGAGAATTCTAACAAGTTTAAAATTATAAAAATCTAATCACAGAATCCCAAAATTAAATTAAATTTATATATTATTATATATTATATAAATATTATATAAACCTAGTCTGATATTGGATCCTGTAATTAGCTTTTTATGATTTTAGACTTGTTAAAATTCTTTTTTATTATTTGGTAGTTAAATCATCTGAATTGGCCCAGTGGATCAAAAATTATTAAGTTTTTTTTTTTCTATTTAGCAGTCATGCTACATTTTTATTTAGCTATAAGATTATTATCTCGCACTTTGCTAAATACTCTAGATCTTCTTTTTCATAATAGCATTCTATGCAAATATCTATCAAATACATTATTGGGTTCTTCTTATTTAGCATACTCACAATTGGCAGTAAGTTATTTAGACACTTTGTATCAAATATTCATTCTTTACTACTTTTCAACTTCTATATTTTGACTTTGCATTTTTTCAAATATTGCAAATTTCTTTTTAATTAATTTTTATCTTTATATTTAATACTATTTCTACTTTTTAAATGCTCTATACTACCTGTATGTAACTATTCTATATTATAATACAAATTTGTAATACTATCTATTAAACCTCTAATAGGAATATTTATTATATTGATTTCATCTAGGTACAATTTTTACCAATTTTGACTACTCAATGTTTCAGCTAATAATTTTTCTATTTTTGTATTTTTTTTTTGCCAACTTATCCACTTGCTTGTTAAAATAAATACTACTATTCTTTTACTTTAATGAAATTAATGTTTAACTTTTTATGCTCAATTAAACTTTTGATCATTACAAGAATGCTTTTATTCCTTAGCTTTAATATTTTTAGTTTTTTAATTAAAGAGCACTTTTTTGATAATGTTGATATGTTGATTTTATATTTTTGTAGATTATAAGCAGAGCAATACCTATTGTATCTAATTCTGCTCTGGTTGATAATGGCCAGTCTTGTATTATGCCTGTGAACTATATTAAAATATGTAGATTGGCCTGGTTCTGCTCGCTGAAAATGATTTCTATTCTTTGTAGCTGAGTACTATTTTTTAGCTTTTTAAATAAACCGTTTGTATATACACCTAAATTGCTAGTTTTTGTATTATTTCCTTGAGCCTATTTCTGAAATTTTGTTCTATTATGTATTTGCCAATTAATATATTTACTACTGTCTCGATAATAACTTTATATTCATAACTGCTATACTTGAACTACAGTTCTGTGATCTAGTATAAGTGCTCAGAGTATTAACTAGAATCTCATATAATGCTCTATTCTTTCTTTTTCTTTTAACTTTCTTTTTTAAAAGCTCTTTTATCTTTATGAATTTTTTTTCTAAATAAACATATCTTATTACTACTTTCTTTTGCTATTTGGTACTCTGTATACTTGACTAAGGTCTTATTATTTTTTTCATTAACTAGTGTTTAATTTCTAAAATTTCTTCTTTTTTCCTTTTGATTCTATCTATATCTGTCTTTTCTTTATCTGTTTCAAACAGGACCTATTCTTGCTTTCTTTTATCACTTGAGATAGTAACAGAGTAGGTTAAGTAACCAGGCTATTTCTGCACTTCAATTTAAATTGGAGCTTTTACTTCTCTTGATTTCATATTTTGAATTAGTATCTTTTCTATTTTTAATCCATAGTATTTTTTTTCACAACCACTAAGGTCTTTGAGTTTTTGTAGTTGTGACTATATTAGCAGATGAATTCCATTCTAACTAATTAGCTACTCTATTATTATCTAATAGTTGTTTTTATTTTTCAGAAACTTTTTTTTCATTTGTTCTTATAAAAGCCCAAATTTTTTTTTTAGTTCCATCTGCAAGCTTTAAAGCCTCTTTTAGTTCTTTATATTCTACCTTAATTTTAATACTTTTTGTCTTTTGTACTAATTTTGTATTAAAATTAAATTTAAGCTTACTATTCTTGTATTTGCAAATGTTTCAAGATAAAATACAATTCTTGCTTTTACTGTCTAACTAAGCCCACTTAAGTCTAATTCAGGTTACTGACCCTACTATTCCTGTATTGTTTAATCTTTCAATTAAACTTGGTATTTTCTGTGCTAGTTTTGCTTGCTATATGGTTTTAAGCTCTAAAAGGTTGCAATAATATAGGATTCTATTTGCTATAGAACTTGCTAGCTCTATTTTGTTCTTAATAATCATTAACTATAATCTGTATAGATGGTCACAAACTCATTTGTTTACTATATGGTATCTTAATTTATATTCTATTTTTGGAATTAGAACCTTGTTGTTAATATATTGCAAATAATCTAATGTAACTTTTTTTTTAAAAAATTCTTATCAAACTTTGAGTTTTTAGCTTTTTAGTTTTAACACACAATTTTTGCTATTTTTTTAAAGACCAGATATCAAAAAATCTTGCAGGATTATCTTTTACTTTCACATGAATTTCTATTTCATCACTAGAACAAATCTTGTATTTTTGATCAGTTGTTTGCTAATTCCAATAAGAATCTATTTAATATTGGATTTATTACTATATGTCTGAAATTAAGCTACCTTTCTTGGCCAAAAAATTACATAAAAAATTGTAAAGTAGCTTATTTTTGAAATATTGAGTTTTTTGAAAAAATTGAAAAACATACTAATAAAAAGTTGTTCAAATAAAATTTTTATTGTAGGTATATTTTAATGTGCTAAACAATTTTACTTAATTGAACTTTTAAAGTTTACTTAGTAAAAAAAAGTTTTATATATAGCAACTACTAATGAATTTTTTAAGATTTTTAAAAAAATCAGGGGAGTAGCTTATTTTAGATAGTAGCTTATTTTTAGACATATATAGTAGCTTTATTAAATATATTAAAAAACTTTATATAAAACTTATTATTAATTATTTAAACAATATATTAGAGCGCTAATATTTATTATCTAATTGTCTGAAGAACACTCACAGGTAGAGCAATAGTACACTCGATGTCTATGTGTTAACAAATTCTGAATCCTGATTGGCTAGATCAGGTGTAATATAAAAAAAACAATAAAAACAATAAAAAACTGATGGTTATTGGCTAGATCAGGTGCAATATAAAAAAATTGAATTTTAAAATTTCTTAAGGTTTTTATAATGAACTTTTTTTTTGACCAGACTCGAGGATTCGGTATAGAAAAAGTTGACTATATTTGTCCTTCGGACTTTTAATGGTTCATATTTTCCTAGTATCTATTTACTATATAGGCTTACTCCACCTTTAGGTAAGATATTTAGCTAAATTTAATTGGCTAAAATTTTTTATATAAGATAAGAATTGGCTTTACTACTCTATTCTCTAAAATATTATCTAATAAATGTTAGTACTCTTATCTAAAAATATCAATTTTTTTTAATTATATACCAGTAATATTATAGTCAAACCTTATTATAGTTACTCTTAATGTTATACTATTTTTAAGCTCTAACTCTTATAAACTATATAAAATTTGACCTTTATATAGTTACAACTTGTTATAATCACTAGATTCTTGGTTTTCAAACTGGTAATTATATTGACATTTAACTGTATTTATTTTTTTAGTTATAAAATACTTGTTTTTGGATCTAAAATTTATTAGTTATATATATATATATTTTTTTTTTTTTTTAAAAAAAATGCAAGATTTGTTCTTTTTTTTATTTATTAAATATTTATAAGAGTATATATCAATTTATATATAAATCTATAAATACTATTTTAAGGAATAAAAGACTAGAACTAATTTACTTTTAACCTAAGCTTTGCAAGAAAGGTCACAAACCTACTTAGTTGATATCTTCAATGCTTGATGGTGGTCTATTATTCTTAATAAATTTAGTTTTCTATTCTAAAAATCATATCTTCTTTCTCAAACCATTTTTTTGTTTACTAATTTTTGTGAAATGTTTATTGTGGTTTGGTTTTTTGCTTCTTTATTGGTACTTGAAATTACTATTTTATTCAGTATTCAAATATTTTTGTGTATCTTCTCAATTATTAAATATATAAATTTTGCTATAATTCTTCAGTTTGGTTTTACTTTGGTTAGGAATAAATTATCCTTTAAAACTAAAATCATCGGTATCCTATTATTACTAACTAAACTTTCAACATATTTTTCTTTAAATTTCTTTTTTTTATTATTTCTTAATAACAAATCATTTTCATTTTTGCTAATATTTTTTCTATTCCTTTTTCCAATATATACAAGTTCTTTTCACATAAATTCAATGGTTTTGGTCTTCTAATTGTACTTTGCATCTTGAACATATACTTTTTGGATATTTCTCAGAATCTTTATAATATAAATTTAGCAAAGTCAGTAATTCATTAGTTAAAATTTTAACTTTAAAGATTTTAATTATTGATTCTTTCATTAAAGTACTTTTAGCCAAGGATTTTCTGTAGTAATTAATTCATTTGTATGAGTAGAGCGAAAAGGGGGGTTCTGGGGTCAGATTTCGATGATATATTCAGAATGGCCTCCAATCTCTCTCTACAGATCCTTCTAGATATATTTAATCATATATCGAATTCAAGCTCTAAATTATGCTAGAGCCAAATCCTGTTAACTTAC
>QKWP01000320.1:0-22500 GCA_003550325.1 Gigaspora rosea
TCTAAATCTGTCTTGGAGCATTAATAAAAAATGTCGGGAAGGCAATTTTACCTATATAAGACATTCTAAACCTAACTTCTAACTAACTCTTACCCTAATTTTAATAAATAATAAAAAATATATAAAGGCACCTGGCTTTAACGGTCCCCATATATAGATCTTTTTTATTACTATCTATAGTTGTTCCGATTTCCATATATGTCCTTCTATAAATATGTTTAATTACTATACCTGAACTTTATATTAATTAATTGAAGTTATTATCTATTGTATTAAAGCATAAAAGTCCATTAGTCACACTATCGACCAATCAGAAAATTCAACTAATATTTTCATTTTACTGAAATGTATATAATTTGCTGATAACTCTTTATTCGAAAGGTTGTAACCTTTAACAAAATCTAACAACCGGACCCTAATTCAAATAAAAGGATAACGGTTATATCTGGATAAGATATTTATAATGCATCAATCAAATAAAGTAATTCTATATTGTTAAAATAAAAAAATGATTTATATGAAGTTTGTACTTTATACATTCTATTCTAACTTACGTATTTGACAGGTATCATTAATAGTGGCTAGACAAAGAGATCTAGGCATATTTCAGAAATAAATAAGAGTTTAAAAAATTTTATTTATATATCAAAATTTTGAAATCGGAAAATGAAATGTGATTGTTTAGAGACTCCCATTTGGCGAATAAATAAAAATTTTTTTATTATACAAAACAACAAACTAGTTAATAATAATAAAATGATATTAGAAGCAGTATAAATTAACAATAAAATAAATTATGATAATGAAGATCATATAAATAAGTGTATTTGAATTTTAATTAAAAAATAAATAAGATTTGTATGTCTCTTATTTGATAATAAATATGTTTTCTTGTTTTATCAAAATAAAATTTACGAATTTTAATTCTGAAACTTTCTTATTATCATATTATTCCGCATCATTTCTGACTTTATGTTGATTCTCAATTGGCATGTGTTATATAATGTTCCGCATTACTGGATTCTCAATTGGCATGTGTTATTTGTGAATTGTGAAATGTCATTTGTCATTTTAGAACTGCTATTCATTTATCAATTAATAAAAAAAAAGCAAAAATAATAATAATAATAATAAAGTAAAAAAATTAAAAAAATAAATAAATAAATCAATAAACGCGAATAAAAATGAATCACTAAATATTAAATGCTAACTTTTCATACATTAAAAGAATCCATTCGAATATTTATATATTTTAACAATATAATTAATAATTTTTGCATTCCCACGTAGAACACATCCACATTTGTTTTTCGGCATTAGCAGGAATCTGGTTGAGTGTCTTGTCTAATCTGAATTTAATAAGAATCTAATAAGATGATAATTATTAAATGTTTTTTTCTTAAAAAAAAAACAAATTTATCTTTTCCAGATTTTTTCATGACCATCATGCTTAGCCTGGTGGTAGCACAGTTTATTTCGTAAAATTTTTGACATAACAAACTTGTATCCCAAGTTATTTCTAATAAAGGAATAAAAGAATTATCATAAATATCAATGAAAAGATCATTGCAAATATAAATGCAATTCTTAATAAGTAATTATTCTATGCTCTCATGATCTGTGAAAATTGAGAAAGAACACATTTTAATTCAAAATTGAAGTAAATCAGAAATGACTCGGAACAATAATAGTATAGAATAATATTTTTATCAGGCAGCGTTCAATTGCACTTTACTTATTGTATTCCATACTGTGTAAAGTATGTAATAGAAAAATAAAATAAGTGCTTACTGTACAAGTATGTATTCATATATATAATATAATAATAATTTACAAAAAACTGAAAGCCAGTATAAGTTTAAAGTGTAATTGATTTATATCAATCTATTAAATAAGTGTAATAAACAAACGAAATATTAAAATCATGTAAATACATTAAATTTATAATGTAGTACCAGGTAATGCTAGTTATATATAAATTATAAGATATTTAAAATATGTATACTAGACAAAATAAATATATTTACTTGAATAAATATTTATTTGAATAATTATAATTATTTGAATAAATTTATTTATTCAAATATTATTATTTATTCGAATAAAATCGAATAAATATTAATATTCGAATAATTACAGTTATTCGAATTATTTAATAAATTTAGTCATTCGGTGAATATTCAAATAGCTTTATGCTGATCCTAATTATTCGAATATTATTCGAATAAAAAATCCATAAGCTCTAGGTATAAGTGGAGTGTTGGTGATTAAAAAAGGTATTGATAAAGTATTTAGCTAGTCTCAAATGCGTTCGTTAAATGACTTTTATTCTATATAGCAACTTGAGTTCTGCACGTATCTATTTTGAAAATTATAATTTTGACTGGTTAGTCAATTACTTTTACGGATTGAATTCGAATTTACTTAATTCGGATTATATTCGAATTTAACCGAATGTGTAAAATAGAATCCGAATTTAATCTGAATGGCTTCTAAAAAGTAGGATCGAAGCTCTAATAAATATTATGAAATAATAGTAAGTGCTATGAAATTGATAGTATATACTTGAACAACAATTAAAATTGAAACAACAAAATTTACTAGCTACTTGAGTTGTTAATAGAACTTCTATATATTCAAATAAATATACTTTAAAAACTGCTACTTGAAAACTTGCTATAAGTAAGTGAATTGATTATTCTGCCAATCTACTAATTATTTTGTATATAAGTTTTTTTTAGGGATGCACTTATAAATTTTGGTAGTCTCTGTATTCATCTATTGGTCCTTGTAGCACGTTTTGTTTTAAATTATATATAATCTACTATTAAATCAATTTTAGGGTATTACAGGGATTAGCAGATATATATTTTTCGGTTCAGCTCACCTCACCGATGCTCGTTTCGTAGATATAACATTTCAATGACAACAATTCACCAACATGTTATTTCGCTGACATTTATTTTTTATTTCACTTACAGTTTATTTCACCGAAACTCATTTCACTAACAAAATAATTCTGGTTATTGCCATTAGGATCAGGCTAGAATTAGAGTTAGGGTCAGGGTCTATGAAATGAGCTTCGATGAAATAAATTGTTGGTGAAATAAACTTGTCGATAAAATAATTGTCAGTAAAATAAACATGTCGGTGAATTTTTGTCAGTGAAATGTTATGTTTACAAAATGAGTGCCAGTAGTAATACATATCCATATTTTTAGATATATAGATTTTATTTATTGTATATGTATACTACAATTTAAATCTGTAAATACAAATGTTTTTAATACAAAGTATTCATTATATTTGTTATTATACAATAATATTTTATAAAAAATTAATACAAGTCTCTTATATAGTTTAATTTCAAACCTTTTTTTAAATGCACAAGTAATTTTTTTTATATTTACGCTTTATTAAAAAAATAGTTTATAACTTTTTAATACAAATATATTATCCAGTTCAATATTTAATTTATTTAAATCTACAAGTAGCTTATTATATTTGCTCAAGTATAACTTAAATATAAATTTAGTAAAAATAATCATACAATTTAAAACTATTAAAAAAATTATATACATATAGTTTATTTAGCTCTCTTTACAGGACCCTGAACATCTAATACAGAGGTTATACAATACCATATTCTATCATGAATAAGCACCCCCTTTTTTGAAATTTTAAACTTAAATAACTTAAAACTATTTAATCAAACTCAATAAAAATTTTTTTAACTTAAACTTTATATAAACTTATATAATTTAAATAAATAAAATTTTTAGTAAGTTTAATTAGATAATTTTCAAGTTATTTGAGTTTAAAATTTCAAAAAAGAGGGTGCTTATTCATGATAGAATATAGTATGTGTTTTAGCAAAAACTTACGAAATTTGAAAAGCAAAAATGGTTTTTGGCAATTATCTTGGCATTCAGTAGTTCAATTTGGATAAACTTTTTTTTAAAACGAAGCTCTCAGTAATGCGCATTTAACAAAAAAAAGTTTATTCGATTCTGATTACTAAATCAGAAGTTATTTAAACAAATGTAGTTTTGTCATTTTTAGTAAATTAGGTCAAAATTGGCACAATCCAGTTATGATTTATATAAGAGATGTCTGGAGTCCTTTTGGATAACTTTTTATTAGTACATTTTTTAATTTTTCAAATATTTAAGAATTCAAAAATAAGCTACCCCCATTTTTTTTTGTAATTTTTGGCCAAAAAAAGGTAGCTTATATTTGGAATATAGTAAAAATTTTTATTATATGCTAGAATCTGATATAGGTCTAATAAAAAGTAATTTTTTTTATTAAGTTAATAGCTCATATCAATTAATTAAAAATTATAGCATCTAATAGTGGTTAGATCATTCAAATCAGCCAGTGTATGCTGAAATATCACTAAAAAATGATTGGCCAGCTATATAAAATTTTTAGTTTGTTTATATGAAATTTTATATAGTCAGCCAATCATTTTTTAGCAATATTTTAGCATATACTAGGCTGATTTGAATAATCTAAATTTGTATACTTACCAAGCCCTACTGTAAACTGAAAAACTATGCGAGCACTAAAATAAGTGATACTGTTGACAAAAACAAGTACCAGAATAGATAACTTCAATGATAAAAGAAGTACTAAAGTGAACAGCTCTAACGACGAGAATCCAAAAATCTAATGAGATCCCAAAAATCAAAAAAAAATTAGTAGTATAAAATAAAAAGAAAAAAATTTTAACTTATTTGATATATAATCTTATGTAACTGATTAGAGATGGGCACCATGTGCATAACTGCATACATGCATGCAATTAATTCTGGCCAGCATTAAGAAATTAAATCATAACTTTGGTCAAAACATGCATGCATGCATGCAAAAAATGCATGCACCTGTGTATGCTAAAATGAAAATTTTGTATTTTGCCCATCTTTATAACTGATACTGGTTATTCTAAATAATAAAAAAAATTTAATAGTTAACTTAAATAAAAAAAAAATAAAAAATTATTTATAAAATAAAAAATAAAATTAATTTTTAAAAAAATAAATTAAAAAAATTTGAAAAATATTAAAAATAAAAATTAGATAAAAAAAATAGTAAAAATAAAAAAATAAAATTATTAAATAAAAAAAAATTAAAAAAAAACTTAAAAATAAAATAAAACTAATTTAAAATAAAATAATATTTAAAAAAAAATAAATGTTTAAAAAAAATATTAAAAAAAAAGTTAAAAAAAAGTTAAAACTTAAAAAAATAAATTAAATAAATAAATACCGTAAACTGCCGTATAAACAGCCCCCACATATCAGACCCCCTCATTTTTACTAATAATTTTCTTTTTTTACTAATTAATTTTTTTGGTGGAATGTACCAGACCCGGGTTGTTTATACGGCAGTTTACGGTATTGTATATTATAAAAATAAAATAAAATAAAAAAAAAATAAAAAAAAATAAAAACAAAAATAAATAATAATAACAATAATAAAAGTAATAAAATAAATTAAAAAATTTTAAATAAAATACAAAGTAATAAAATAAAATTAAAATAAATAAAAAAATATAACTATTTAAAAAAAAATAAAAAATAATATTAAAAAAAGTTGATAAAAAAGTTAATAAAAAAATAAAAGGAAAAAAATAAAAAAAAATATATAAAAAAATAAAAAAATAATAATAATAATAATAAATAATAATAATAAAATGGATTTATTTATATATACCCTAAGGTACATATACTCTATTATATGAATTTAATTTTATACTGTATATTTAAATTTCATATAACAATTATAACAATTATATTTTATATATAATTATATACATATATACATACTGTATGTTCTAATGTAATTTTATAAGTTAAATATATATAACAAAAATCTAAAACCAAGCTTATACAAGCAATATTACTAACTTCTTTAGTTTATGATTATCAAATTAAAGTTATATATATTCAAAACTCCATCCCAAAGCTTGGCATAATGAAATTGACCCTAACCCTAACCTTTAGGACTTATGGTTATTTTAAAGCTTATATAATTTGGCGCAGTCTCACAAAATATGCATATTACTTATGAAAAGTTTGTTTGTGCATGTTTTAATATTATGAAAAATTTCTCTATATGGGGCGTCAATAAAAACCAGGCAAATTGTTTCTAAGTAAATTTTTTTAAACTTTAGATCAAATTATCTTAGCAACTATTTAACCAATCTTGATAAAAATTTTTTTATTTTAATTTTATGTAGTTATAGAATTAAAATAAAAAAATTTTTATCAAAATTGGTTTAATAGTTGTTAAGATATTTTAATTTAAAGTTTAAAACAAAATTACTAAAAATGATTTGCCTGGTTTCTATTGATACTCCCATATTCATTATAGAAAATCTATACAAAACGATATTAATATATGCATTTTGTTATATTTTTTATATGTTGAATTAAAATGCATTGTATGTACAAATGTTCTGTACATACGTATATATATATATATATAAAATACTTTAATAGTTAATTTAATCAATGCGAATATATAGTAAAATAGCATGGTATAGAAATACATATTAGGACAGACAAGCTCGAAGGGAATATAGAGGCCTTAAGGCCTCTTCGCTCCTAAGGGCGCCAAAGTTGTATCAATAGAAACAGAGGGCGTAGGGGCTACAGTAACTAAAAGCAACCTATTGGTAGGAAATACTGTAGATTCGGGGAAGAGAAAAGAAGAATTCGAAGAGCTGTTAATAGCATGTCACAATATTAATGGAATAAAGACGAAAAAGAGTAAGTTAGACAACTTACTAGAGTGGAAAAAATTAGAAAAGATAGACATTTTAGGGATAGTAGAATCAAATATTTCGGAAAAGGAGGGAAGGTACATTATGATAGAAGATAAAGAAAACAAAAGTTACTGGGCAAATGCAGACGGGAATAAAAAAAAGGGATCTGGTGTAGGAATTATAGTCAGTAACAAGTGGGAAAAACATTTAGGCAAAATTGATAGAATTTCAGAATATATGTTAGTGGCTAGGTTTTTCTTTAAGCAAATAGAAATAGTCGTAGTAGTGGTGTATTTTCCACCAAACAACAAATCAATAGAGAAATATATACAGCAAGAATTGGTTAAAATAGTAACGAATGGAGGCCTAAGTAGTAATTATATAGTATTGGGGGACTTTAACCAAGTGGTAGAAGTTTCATTAGATCATAGTAACAGTAACAAAAAGAGATATAATTTTCCCATTTTTAGATGGCTAAGGAAAATGAGCTTTGTGGATACTTTCAGGGAAGTTAACCCAGAAGCAAAGGAGTACACCTGGACAAATAACGTTGTGGAAACTAGAATAGATTATATATGGGTCTCAGAGGATCTTTCCTCAGGACTGATGGATGCTGAAATCCGGGAGGTAGAGATTTTCACAGGAAGCGACCACAAAGCAGTAACCGCAAAGTTATTACTTAATCGACTTATAGGAAGAAAAGGTTTAGCGAAGATTAAGAGGAATGGTTCATTTCGGTACAAATTCCTATTTGACGAGACACAGGAGGAGGACTGGGACGTATTTAGAGAGGCTTTGTGGATGTCGCTAAAGGAAAAGAATAAAATCAGGAATTTTTTGAATAGGGAAATGATAGATTATAAAGAAGACTTTTTAGATGAAATATGGGACACAGTTGAAGGTTGTTTGTTGAAAGCAGCAAGAATCGCGATTCCAAGGAAAAAAGTTTGGAACAACTTATCTGAAAGAAAGGAAAAGTTAGGAAAATCGACCAAATTAGCGAAAGCTACCACAGCGCTAAGAAAAATCATTTGGACCTTGAAGACGGCTATAAAAACAAATACTAAAGTAGAGAAGTTAGAGTTAATCAACGAAGAAATTCGAAAATTAGAAGGAGTTTTAGACATAAGTATTCATGTGATAGATGAGAGGCAGTACCAAGAAAGTCTTGATGACTTAAAGAGTTGGTACAAAATTTTAAACAAAAGCAGGGAGCAAGAAGCTGAGGAGCTCAAAAAAAGAAATATCGAAGAGTGTATAAACAAAAGGGTCGAAATGATCAAGGACGAACAGGGGAAAATGTTGAGAAACCTTTTAGAAAGACCATATAGGAAAATAACACTAGACAGAATAGCCAAGTTTGAGGAGGGGAAAAGAAGCTTAGTTCTGGAACCAGCAGATTTGGAGAGAGAGGTAGTAAATCATTTTGAAGTACAATTCAGAAGAAGAAAGAGTAATTATGTAGAAATGAAAGAACCTTGGGCCAGTGAATTTGAACCAATAGAAAAAATAGATGAGAAATGGTTCGAAACGATAAACGAAAGTATAACAAGAGAAGAATGGGAGTTAACGTTAAGGGAGTTAAAAAGTAATAAGGCGCCAGGAATCTCTAATATAAGTTATAGATTAATAAAAGAAGCGAACTCCGAAACACAAGACCTATTTCGTAAGCTTGCAGAGGCTTGTATAAAAATTGGTTACGTGCCAAAAAAATGGAAAATAGCACAACTATATTTGATCCCAAAAGATGACGATTGGGGGTTTGACCTACACAAAGTTCGACCAATAGCCTTAATAGAATCTTTCAGGAAAGTGGTCACAAGAGTCTTAGCAAGAAGGTTAAGCAAAATTTGTAAAGAAAAGGAAATATTGGAGGGAAGAAACTTTGCAGGCCTAAAAGGAGACTCAACGGAGGGTCCAATTCATATCTTGAATGCACTAATAGAAGAGGCGAAAGAAAAGGGAGAAGACCTTTGGCTGTTATTCCAAGATATGAAAAAGGCTTTCGACTCAGTTCCATTAGAGGGTTTAAGATTGGCTCTTAGAAGAATTAAACTCCCGCAAATTACTATTAAATTCATTATGAACCTATTCGAGGGGAGGCAGTTTCAAGTAATAACCACTGAAGGGTTAACTAAGAAATTCGTGGCTGGGGATGGTATAGATCAAGGAGAAGTACTGTCGCCCTTGGTGTGGAGAATCTTCTATGATCCATTATTGTGTAGAGTTCAAAGAAATGGCAGTTTAGGCTTTAAGGCCGAAGTAGAGATTCCGACTGATATTGCGAGGAACAAAAAAATTATAAAAATTACAAGATATGCGACGTTAGCATATGCGGATGATACGGTGTGGATAGCTAATAACAAAGAACAGTTAGAAGAAATATGTAGAATTGCTGATAGTTTTTTTAGATTGAATGATATTGAAATCAACGGTGCAAAATCGAAATTGTTGGTGGTGAAGGGAAAGTCAAGGTCTTTACCAAGCAGATCTAAAGAGAGTATAAGTTTCGGTAAGAGTAAAGTAGAGGAAGAAGATGGCAATACGTCAATAAGATACCTAGGGGTATGGCTAAGTAGCGGATCACAGAAGAAACCTATCATACAGAAAGCAAGAGCTACGGTGAATATGGCAGTTAAAACCCTACATAGGAAAAAAATGTCATGGAGTCAGTTGGCATATATTAATAATATGTGCATATTGCCAAAAGTAAGCTACATGCTACAAGCAGTATGGTTAGAGGAAAACATTTTAAGAAGCATTCACCGCCCCTTTGTGTTGTTGTGTAAACGGAAATTGGGATTAGCCAAAAACACACCGGACTGGATAATCAACTCAGAAGAACTGGGAGGAATAAAATTCTTGGCGGATGAAGTAGTAGCAAGGCAGATAAAAACAGTGTATACGAATTTAAATAGGAATGATCCAATAGGAGAAGCAGTTAAAGCACGAGTAATGCAAGGATGTTTAAAGGCAAGACTAACGGAAGACATTTGGGTGGCATCAGAGCTAAACAAATATAAAGGTCTATGGAAAGATAATTTCGCATGTCGTGTTTTAATAGAAGCAAAAAAGAAAGGTCTAAGCTTTTCCCGAAGTGAAAGTTTATGGAAAGTGAACGGTGAGGGTGCAACCTTCACAGAATCACTAGGAGAAAAGGAGTTAAAAAAAGCAATCAGAAGTCTACAAAATTTAGGCCTCTTTTATATAAACCAGATAATTAGTACAGATGGAAAACGGTTATTATCTTGGCAAAGGTTGAAAAGTGGTAGAAAAGTAGCAAAAAGGGGAAGAGTGGCAGATTGGTACAAGATTCTACAGAACCAGTTGGTAGATAAGTCAAGTTCAAGACCAAATTTGCGTCCAGAATACATAGCGCGAAACCCTAACAGTTTAAGTATTATCCTACAAAAAGATAACATATCAGTCGACAAAAGAAGAAAAGAATGGATTTGTTGGAACAGCGAAGCTGGAAAGCTAATCGGAAGAATAGAAAGGAAAAGCAATGCGACCTTTGTATTAGAGCATTGGCAGGAAAAAAAAGACTCAGACCTTTCACTTGGGTTGCTATCAAGATGTTCCGGTTGTAGCGACTCAACAAATAGTAGGAGGGGGTTACCGCTGAAGTGTCAGATTAAACGCAAATTTTGTGCAAATGGAACAGTAATTCCAGTATCTAGAGTGGACGAAGCTACGTGGAAATTGGGAGTAGAGTTGGATAGTTGTTTACAAAACAAGGCCGATTTGTGCATGTATATGAGTAGAGAAAGTAAAATAGTAGACGAAATTGTAATAGAAAGATGGGAAGTTGAGTTAATTAGGAACTTGCATTTGGATAGAGTATTGGAAGGGTTTTTTATGGATAAATTGAGGAGGAATATAGAGAGTAAATCAACAAATATTAGATTTTATATAAATAGTTTAGCGAAGTTAAACAGTAGTGTAGGGAAAGTAAATTGTGGTATAGGTTGGATTAGTTTCGATAGTATAGAAGAAAATAGATTAGATGAATTGAGCCTTAATGTAGATAGTTGGCCCTTGTCGTTGCAGTTGGAATTGATTGCTTTATGGACGGTTTGTTTGACTGTGGGCTGTGATGCAGTGGTAGAAGTAATCTCAGAAAATGATGCTGCATTAACGAGTTTAAGTAAAGTGGGGATGGACTGGACAGCCTCAGCATTATTGAAAATGAATTGTCCATCAGCAATTGCTAGTATTCTAGACCTGGTAAAGGCAAAGAACATAAACTTGACGTTAACCAAAAATGAAGAAAACATCGAAGAAAGCCCTATGTTGGAAGCACTACATCTAGCAAAAAGCGGAATGCTACAAAGGTTATCGTTAAAAGCTGAAAGCGTCAAAAGTGAGAGGCTTCTGTTTTGGTCAATGCGGGAAGAAAGAAGACTTGAAGTGCCTATCAAACTGATTTTAAAGAAAGGGCAGGAACTCAGAAATAAAGCAGCATGGTGGTGTAGTGAAAGTATCAAAAAGCTCGAACCAGAAGCAAAGGAGAAAAAGTTTTATTGGAAAGCTTTCTGGAATTTTCTAAAGAGCCTCAAGGGAATATGGGGTGATTCACTAATCAAGAGTGAAAGGAAGAGCTTTCTGGTTAAATGTATAAGCGAGAAATTGCCAGTCTTAACAGTCTTGTCGGAAAGGAAACCAGAACTATATACTTCTGAAATATGTGTTCTATGTGATGCCAAAGAAGTTGAAACACAGGACCATTTAGCTACATGCCGAGCACATGGAACTAATTGGGAAAAGGTGGAGGATTTGGCATTAGAAGAAGCATGGAATATTTTAGACAATGAAACAACAAAAGACTTGGATCAGTCCGCAATAAGGCAAGCTTTTTTCGGTTTACACAATAGTAGACGGAAAGATTTAAGAGTAGCAGCGATTAAGTATGTTGTCCCAATAGAAGTTATCTTGGATTTACAGAGTATGGGCATTGGGCACAACATGGAAAAATTACTGGTTGATAAGTTTCTTTTCGCTTTATGGAAAGGGTTTTTCGAAATCATATGGAAGGAGAGATGCAAAAGGTTTAGTAAATGGGAAGAAAGTCAAGGAATAACGGCAGAAAAGAAGAGAGAAAAATCGGCCTCGAGACCCAAGGGGAGCCGGAAGAAGTCAAGGGAGCTTGATTCTAATGCTGAAGCAGGGAGGGCAAAGAAAAAAGAAGAGGTCGAAAGGATGTTGGAAAAGTTGTTAGGAAACTTTTATGAAACTCTGAAGGGAACTCCAATTTGATGGTGATTGACAGAAGTTCTGGGCCTTTAAGGGCCCAGTGCGACGAGTCACATCTGGGCGCCAGAAAAGGTAGCCGGGTGGGGTCAAGCTTGTCAATTAAGGCTCATTATAGTTTCTTAGTATATAATCCACTGATTGTAGTAGAAATTATTAAATACTTAATAAAGCATTGACGAGGCCGTCAAAGAGTTAAAAAAAAAAATATTAGGACAGACATGTAAAAATCTAACATGAATGTACTATCAAAATTTGGTACAATTTTTGTACATCAGTTCGAATTTGTATTACCATACAGTAGTATTGCTAAATATTTGGCCTATATTACTAAGATTAATTTGATCGTATCTTTGAAGCTCTATATGTATGAGTATTTGATAACTGAATAAGTTAAATATTCTAACATTTCTATTTTAGTAGCCCATGAATTTGAAAATTTGAAACTACTTACTACAATAATATTTAATCATATATATGTTGTTCCTCAAATCGATTCTTGCATTAGATCTAATCTGACACGCGTCAGATACTGATTCTCAGGTAATTTATGTCACCTGTCGATTGGTCATCTGATGTGCATGGGTTGTAATCTGATACAAGATTATCAAAATCTAAAAAAAAAGATTTTTTCAGCTTTCTTAAGACTTTAGATAAGTTTTTAAAATTTGCTATTTTTTTTTGTTTTTTTTTACATTGGGTCATTATATTGACTTTTTTTTGGTTTTTTTTTCTGTTATTAGCATTTCTTCTTTTTAGAGTGATTTTATCGTTTTGAGTCATTGTTGCCATTAAAGTCAGTAAGTTTATTGTTTGTTTTGTATCATCGTTTCGTTGCTTTTTTTTTGGTGTCACTAATGTTTTTTTTTTAGATGTAATTTTGTCATTGGAGTCATTGCTTTTAAAGTTTTTGGAACTGTCGTCTTAAAATTGGTTAGTTATCACTTGTTTGTTTTATTATTATTATTATTATTATTTGTATTAACTAATGCTTTATCTTTTGTGTATTATTATGCTACTTTTTTTCTGTA
This sequence comes from Gigaspora rosea, assembly GCA_003550325.1. NCBI lineage: Eukaryota > Fungi > Glomeromycota > Glomeromycetes > Diversisporales > Gigasporaceae > Gigaspora > Gigaspora rosea. Next base: position 13,054 of record QKWP01000320.1, read on the forward strand.
TTTACTAATGCTTTTTTTTGAGTGTAATTTTATCGTTAGAAACTTTGTCATTATTGGAATTATTGGTTGTTGTGTTGGATTCGGTAATGCAAGTTTGTTGGTTTTAAATTGTTTTGCTATATATATATTTTTTCATACTATTATGGAGTTTTCGCGTAGATTGCACCATTTGAAGCTTATTTCTGTTGGGTTCTTGCATTTGTTTGTTCTAGTTTTAGTGTGTGAATTTTTATGTTGATGAAAATTTGTAGTTGTACAGCTTTATAATTTATTATATTTTCATTATTGTGCTTGGTTTTTTTTATTTTTTTTAATTTTATTAATTGAAAATAGAAATTTGTCGCACCTGTGACATGTTGCACTCCAAAAAGAATTATTATGTATTGCACCACTAGTTATAGTTAACCATTATAATAAATAGTTAACAATAACCAGTTAATTCTGAATTTTGATTTTGCTAGTTACACAGATTACCACATATAAGTATATATTTTTTTGTTTACAATCGTTCTTTTTTTTTTTTGCTACAGTACTAATTAGGCCTTCTTTTTGTAGCATTAGTGTTGTTGGTTTTGCCGTTACTGGTGCTTTTTGATCGTTGCTGCTATTATTGGTGCTCTTTGATCATTGCTATCAGTGTCTCTGTTGTTGGTGCTTTTGGTTGTCAGTACTAGTACCAGGACCCCGGACATCTCTCATATAGGTCATAACTGATCTGCATGAATTTAAACGTTTTTGCTACCCCTAAAATCAAGTAAATTTGCTAAAAGTTGGATTATTACATATAAATTTTATAGTAATTTGCTAAAAACTAAATTATAACATTTAGTATCGGGTAAATAAATATAGAGCAAATTTTTTAAAACTGTAATTAATAAAAATCTGCACAAATCTGCAAAGCAAATAATAAAAAATTACTATATGCTTGTCTAAATATTAAATGCTACAATGAATTCGAATATTTATATATTTTAACAATTTAATTTATAACAAAATACAAAAAAAAAAAAAATACAAAAAATAATACAAATTGCAATTCCAACTATTATGCTATATCCCAACTATCATGCCATATCCCAATATTACGCTATGTCCCAACCATCATACTAAATCCTATACTAACTATTATGCTACGCCCTATACTAAGTATCGTGCTACTAACTATCATGCTACATCTCATACTAACTATCTTGCTACGTCTCGAACTATTATACTACGTCCATAAAAAACCCAACACGATGTAACAACGACGTAGTGAAATGCACCAGCACACCAAAACAACTGCAATACCACAAACGTGACGTGACAACGGCCTACTAATATAAACGACGAAATACTCCAATACTAACGATAAAGATACACGACAAGAAAACAACACTCTTACCTGAAAAAATAATTAGTCAGAATTAATAAACCAAAAAAAAAAGTACAAGCACTGAATTGAAAACTGCTAGCACCGAAAAACATGCAAAAGTGCTGACTAATAACATCAGCAACAAATACCAATGCCAAATGGAGAACGACACCAAAGGCGAAGGGAGAATGACACTAATAGCAAAGAGAGAACGACACTAACGACGAAAGCAATACCACTAATGATAATCAAAATAGTTACCTGAAGAAAAAAAAATTTAAATATTAGTACCGGTACAAAAAAACTAAAGATGAGAAATAAAAAAAAACTTATTGTTAATCTAATCTGTGATCATTACTACCGGTTATATTCAAAAAAGAAACTTAAAAATAATTTAATTTAAATAAATAATTTAAATATTATTAATAAAATAATAAAAAAAAACGTTTAATAAAAAAAAGAACATAGTAGAAAAAAATACTTATCTTGATGATCTAATTTAGATCTAGATCTGGGACGAATAATAATTTTAAATAAACTGTAAAATAAAAATAATAAAGTAAAAGTTAAAATTATTATTAAAAAACCCCCGTTTTAAAAAATAAAAAAAAAAAAAAAAAAAAAAAAAAAAAAAAAAAAAAAAAAAAAAAAAAAAAAACACAATAAACAAAAAATTAAAAAAAAAATAATAAATTAAAAAAAAAAAAGATAAATTAAAAGAAAAAAATTCGATAAATTAAAAAAAAAATCAATAAATTAAAAAAAAAAGAAAAAAAAATCGATAAATTAAAAGAAAAGAAAAAAAATTAAAAAAAAAAATAAAAATAAAAATATATAAATTAAAAAAAATAAAATAAAATAATCAATAAATTAATTAATTAAAAAAAACAAAATTAATAAATTAATAAAAAAAATAAGACAATTACTATTTGGACACTAGGTGTATTGACACTTAGTTACACAAAATAAATATAAAAGCCAATCAAAATATCGTATTAAATGCACTTGGTAGATCATATGCAGATCATTTTTTGTACAATAAAAACAAAGCAAAAAACCCAAATTAATCTATTAAATTATCTTTGGAGCTCTAGTAAAAAAAATTTCTCATAAAATTTTGGTATAAAACATGCCCTTATCCCATCCCAGGTCCTAATCCTAATCCTAATGTTAGTAAAAATTTTAGTTATCTCTTTGTTTATTTAATAAAAATTATTTTGATTTACATATTACACAAAACTCGTGTTTCAAACACCTAGTATTAAATTAGTTTTTTTCAAAAAATAACCGATAAATTAAAAAAAAGAAATAATCGATAAAAAAAAATAATCGATAAATTAAAAAAAAATAAAAATAAAAATATTAAAAAAAAAAATTGAAATTATTTTAAAAAAAAAATTTTAAACGATAAAATAATAAAAAAATTAAAAAAAAAAGCGTTTAAAAAATAAAAAACATTAAAAAAAAGGTCGAAAAAAAATTTAATGTTTTTTTACTTTATTTATTTATTCATTGTAATAATAATAAAAAAAAAGAATAAAAAAAACATGTTTTTTTACTTTATTTATTTATTGTTACGGGTACTAATCAAATCTGCGTAATATATAAAAATAAAAAAATAAATAATACATGTAGTGTGCAAATCTTTTTTTAACAAAGTAAATAAAAAAAACAACGTGCTTTTTTTACTTTATTTATTTGTTTATTTATTTATCATTTTTAATATTTTTATTTTTCCAATATAATTCTCTCAAAAAAGGATAAATTGCTAAAAATAAAATATAACATGTGTAAAATTTTAGTAATTCGCTAAAATATTCAATTATGACCCTTTTTAAAATTAACCTGAATTTGTTAAAATTAAAATTTGGACCTTAGATCAAATTTGAATCAATTTGCTAAAAAAAAAATATGATATATATCAGAGATGTCCGGGGTCCTCTAGTACCGGTGTTATTGTTTGCTAGAATTTTGATGGTGGGTCATGTTCGCAGTTATTAATTTTGCTTATTTTGGTGTTGCTGTATACTAACATTGTCTTTTAGTGTAGTCATCATTACTGGTATCGATGTTGTTGCTGCTGGTATTTTAGTGGTGGGTCATGTTCACATTTATTAGCTTTGTTTGTTTTGGTACTGTTGTATACTAATATCGCTTTCTATAGTTTAATGGTCGCTGTCGTTTGATTTTTTGGCTTATAGAATACTTTCATCATCCACTATTTTCTTCACATTGTATTTGGTTTTCGTTTTGTGATTTATTGCGCTGTGGTTATGTCGTATCATGTTTTTCGTTCTGGATTTTTGGCTTTTGTAATGTTGTAGTTGGGTTTTAGTGAGATAATTAATGTTTAGGGTTAGGGTTAGAAATTAAAATTAGTTTGAAATTGAGTGTTTAGGAAAAAGGAGCGAAGCGGAGGTAACAGCCGTAGCGAAGTGACTATAGGGTAAGCGAAGTGAACTCTGTAGGTGTTGCTGAGCATTAGCGAAGTAACACAAATTATGTCAAATATAATAAAGTAATATATAGGTGTGTTTGGTTGCATATAGCTGATAAAATGGTTAAAACCATGATTAATATTGTGTGATAGTGTTTGTTCATTATTAAATAGTAAAGGTTAGTAAATATGGACTTAGATTGTTCGATAATCGTAGTTATAACCCTTACATTATAAATTTATATTGTGTAATGTTTATAGTTATTTATAACCATCTAGTTAAGGTTAACCAGTGGTACAGGTTAAAAACGTCCTTTAAAAATTAAAAATTTTACTAGTAAAATATAAAAATAAATAAGCAATATCAAAGCATAAAATGTAAAATTTTATTCTGAACAACTTTTTCTAAGTTATAAAAATAGAGATTGTCTTAGTAAAAAAATAACGTTTTATAAAAAAAATTAAAAATTTTGATCATTAGCACATATAAAACTTTTTTTTTACTAATATAATCCATATTTATGTTTAAGTATTATATGTAAAATTTTACGCTAAACAACTTTTTCTAAATTAAAATGGTAAATAGTTTTAGTAAAAAAAAAGGTTTATATATGCTAACTTTGGAAACTTTTGATTTTTCTTATAAACCATTTTTTTTTACTAAGACAACCTATCTTTATGACTTAGAAAAAGTTGTTCAAAATAAAAATTTATGTTATATAACATGCTAATTTATATATTTTATACTTTATTAAGTAAAATTTTAAATTTTTAAAAAATAAAATTTTTTGTCTATAAAATCGTGCGATTTGATTGATCGAAGCAGGATGCGACATGTTGTGGGTGCGACAAATTTATTTTTCCTTATTAATTAATATAGGCTGGCGCAAAAGATTTGTACCTCAAATAGCTTTGATTAATATATTTTTTGTACAAATTAATTTTTAATTTTTTTTAATTTAATATACTTATTAAATTACCAGATTAATAAAAATAAAATTTTTTTGATTATTTTATTGATAGAATAAAAAAATTTATTAATAGTAACTTTTTTCAAAAATATTTACTATATAATTTAGGAGCGTGCTATTTATCACGTGATATTTTTTACTTAGTAGCCACCCCTATCCATGTATGGTGTGATCACTTTATCTAATTCTGATTGATTAATATAATATATAGATGTAATCACTACCTCTGACCATGTATTCATGATAAAAATCATGTGATAAATGGCATGCCCATTACTAGTATTGTCACTTGGACCGGACTCAGACCAGACTCGGACTCGGACTCGAACTGGACTCAAACTCGAACAATTAAATTTGTCCATTGGACAAATACCAAATTATCAACCAAATTTGAACACAACTAAACGTATATACGGTACCTCATAATTACAATTATGCGATTGATTTTGTTATGCATACATACAATTAGGGTAGCTGTGTGATGCAGTCGCGCTAAAATCAGGAACGTTATAATGGAGTATATGGTGCCATTAGAATGGTATTAGCAAAATCTTGCATTTGATTGGGTGTATAGATTCATATATTAATGGCTGTGCTAGTGTAATGTACTGCTATTGTACTTATATGAGCATGCACAGATTTGATATTCGTGTTATTTTGAGATAGCACATATGTATTATCATATAATAAAACGAAATTAGATGAATTTACGTAGATTTTGAATTGATACATGCTATTTCTTAATTTCACCTATTGTAATACCGACAGCTAGTATTGTTACTCAGACCAGACTCGGACCGGACTCAGACTCGAACTATTAAATTTGTCTGGCGGACAAATACCAAATTATCAACCAAATTTGAACACAACTAAACACATATAAAGGTATCTCATAATTACAATTATGCGATTGATTTTGTTACGTATATATACAATTAGAGTAGCTGTGCTAGTGATATAACCCGTTCAAAAAAATGCAAACCAGGTCACCCGACGGGTGAACCCGCAGGTTACCCGGGTTGATCGATGGGTCCACTCAGGTGTACGGGTTACCCGTTTGACTCAGGTCAAAAATAAAAAAAATTAAATAAGCCTGTTTGTGCATAATCTGCTGTATCGGTAAAAGAAATATCACCCCGTATTGCAGATCACTAATTAAATTACTATAAATGCTATTTAATTCACTTTTATTTCAAAAACAAACAAGAAACTTCACGGTCTGTTTATGAAATAATATCTTTTATTAATTACTTGTATTGTATGTGATATTAACGTTCATGGGAACTGGTACTAAGTCAATTTCGTTTATTTTATTTTACATAGAAAAAAAGAGTTTGTTGATGCCGTGAACGAAGTCATGGGCATCCTTTTGTCATGAGACCATGACCCTGGACCATGATGCAGGGTGGTTGATGGATAAGTTTAGGATATTGATTAAGGGGGTAATACGTTTAAGAGTTTGGGAAATATGATATATTGAATAGGGTTAATAAGTAAGTATGAGGTCATAGGAATTGGCTTTTTAAAAGAAGTAAGGACGGGAATTGTTCTACCTTTTTTGTCTTTGCTGCTAGCTCGACAAAAGTCTAGCTTTGTCGTTAGTACTTGCCCACCTACCACTAGGTAGGAGCTCCCTATAGGTTTGGCAGACTTATAGGAGAGTTTGATAGTTCAGGTTAACAACCAGAATATCGAAGGTAATTAGCTTGTTGGCCTAATCGAACAGGTCAGATAATGAAGAAAGAGAAAGTGAAATTCCATGAATGGAGTATGAGACCATAACCCAGACCCATGTTGTAGGTTCATGATCAATTGGTATGGGGTTTTGAGGTGCTGTGAATGAAGTTACGTGGTATCCATTTGTCATGATGTAAACTGGTACAGATATAGAGTTAATAATAGTAAGTATGAGGTATTGGTGACAGATATTATGAGTATAGAAAATAGTAAGAATAAGGTATTGTGGAATGATTGGTTTGTTGAGTAAGGTATTGGTAACAAATATTTATGGGTAGAGGAATGAGTAAGAATAAGGTATTGTATGAGAAGTGTTGGTTCAGTTAAGTAGATATAAGGCCATAAGAGACAGTTATTTAAATGGGAAATGAGGTGCCGTGAATAGAGTCGCATGGCATCCATTTGTCACAAGACCATTTACCGGATCCATGACATTGATGAGTGATAAGTATAAGGCATGGAACAGATATTGTAAATGAGTAAGAATAAGGTATTACATGAAAGATTTTGGTTTCGTTGAGTAAGTATGAGTAGTGGTAATATATATTTTAAAGTAGTAGTAAAACTATTTGCATGGATCATTCGTAACTAAATACACATCACCTTTTTTAACTCTAGTTTTCCTAATTTGACATATCCTTCGATTTCAATTATAGTTAATGAATTTTAATTTTTAACCTCGATTCTTTTAGTATTTTTATAGAAATAAATATTTTTTGACTCTAATTTTGTTAAAACCGCATTTTAGATTCGATGAATTAATGTTCGTTTGTTTCGATATCAAATAAAGCTTACTTTAACTCTTTTTTTAATTTGATTTTATCTTTTTGTCGACGCTTTGGCTGTTTGGTTTTAGTTTCAGCTCCTTTAAAAAGTTCACATGTTGCCGGATTAGAACATTCAAAAGCCAATCGCAAATTGGCTACTAGTTAATCTTTTTGAGATTTTATATTACGGCTAGTTGAAGCTGTTGAGCCATCTATATTCAATAAAAAAAAAACACAATAGTAATTAGACCACGCAAAATTATTGTATAATTTTTATAATTTTTTGTGAATTAATAAGCTCATGTTCACATATAAGGCCACGTAAAGGTAATTTTTAGGTTTGCATAACATGGAACAAAACTTTTTTATTTTTTTTCTTAAATCTGAATAATCTGGCTGTCTCTGGATTATTTTTACTGTATAAAAGTAAAGGTTTCGAATATTTTCGTTTGACAATTCATTTTCATATCAGACAACTCATTTAAAGTCAGATGATTTGTAGGGTATATATGACGATACATTTGGTGATTAACGAATCAGAATTAAGCTCGTCCTGCTACCTCGAATCCGACAGGTCAACCTGCAGGTTAACCTGTCAGATTGACTCACCCGTTCCACCTAGGTTGCTACAACTCAACTCGGGCCACCCGCCCACCCGCGGGTGACCCAGGTGACTCCAACCTGGGTTACATCACTAAGCTATGCGATGCAGTCACGTTAAAATCAGGAACATTATAACGGAGTGTATGGTACTATTAGAATAGTGGTAGCAAAATCTTGCATTTGATTGGGCGTATGGATTCAAATGTTAATGGCTATGCTAGTGTAACATACTGCTATTGTACTTATATGAGCATACACGAATTTGATATTCTTATTATTTTGAGATAGCATGTACATAATATCACATGATGAAACGAAATTAGGTGAATTTACGTAGATTTTGAGTTAACACATGCTATTTCTCGATTTCACCTATCGTGATACTGACAGCAATGTATAAACTACTGATAATAATTACGTGTTATATAATTTATTAATAATGACAATAAAAATTGCGAATTTTATCAATGACAATAATAATAATTATTAATAATCTCATTGATATTTCATTAATCCTTTTCATTGATATTTATAAAGAAATTCTTTATTTTTATAATTTTTTTTATTTATTATGTTCGAATCGTTATCGCTTTAAAGAAACAAAAAATTCATAGTACAAATTTCAGATATCGGACAATGTTCGAGAACGAATATGTCCGAGTTCAAAATATTTTATTCGGATATTGTTCGAGTGACAATCTAGTTATTCGGACATAGCTCAGACTCGGATATCAAACAATGTTCGAAAATGTCTGTGTCTGACAAATATATTTCAGACGTCCAAAATGTACAACACTGCTAATAGCAATGTATAAACTACTAATAATAATTACGTGTTATATAATTTATTAATTACCAATTCGGATAAGATCGGCACTATAGCTATATTATTACCATATTTGGAATTGAGAATAAACAAATATATAAACAATAGATTAGTAAATCTGTTTTAGGCCTAATAAAAAGTTTTTTTGTACTAAGTAAATATTATTTTTTGATATAAGTAAAGTTGTAGAGCAGGTTCTTGTGCATCTATAGTAAAATTTTATTAAAATCGGACTAGTAAATAAGAAGATATGAGTAAAAACGTCTTAAAATTCTTTAAATCATATAAAAATTTTATATATACAGGCCTGATTCAGATTTTGTACTACCTTGTTTATATATTTGTTTTGCCCCAATTCTAAATATAGAAATATTGCCGATCTTATCTGAATTAGCAATTAATAATGACAATAAAAATTGCTCATTTTATCAATAACAATAATAATAATACGACAGGGTGAAACCTGAGTCACTAGCTAGTAAAAATTGCGTTAATTGGTTAAATCTGAGATTTAAAGTAAAATCTGCGATTATTAAATATAATATGTAAAATCTGCGAATGTTTATATAAACCTGCTTTTTATTAAATAAATTCGCTTTTTTTAGATTTTTTAGATAAATTCGATTTTTTTTACCTTTTATTAGATTAAATCTGCTAACTTATTATACAAAGCTGCTTTTTATTTTACTTAATTATATAAAATCGCTTTTTATTATATGAAATTTAGCTGATACAGTCGACTCTCTTTATAC
>QKWP01000320.1:40096-52558 GCA_003550325.1 Gigaspora rosea
GGGAACATATAAAATTTGAAAAAATCTAAAGAAAAATTTTAATAGTAAAAATGCCAATACAAGAACTTTAAACATTTATTATATTAAAGTTTTCTAATGATTTTAAAAAAAATTTATAACAAAGTTACTAAAACAAAACTCAAAGAATATTTTTTACTTAGAAAAGATATGCCTAAAATCAATATTTAAAATTTTATTAAAAATTTTAAAATACGCAGGCAAATTTGCCTGTGTTACAATCTAAGGAATAGTATAGAATCATCCAGGGTAGTGATTTGGGCGATTAAACTTGACTGGGAAAAAATGCTTAGGTGGTCAACCGAGCCGGCCTTTTTGCTAGCAAATTCTTCTACTGTAATCAGAATTAGCTACCTTATTTACATCAAACGTATAAAAAAATATCAGGTAGTTCCTTGCCATTCAGTTATACCGAATTGTCTGAAACCATTTAGCTTGGTTTAACCAGATTTGAAATCAATTATAAATCAAAATATATTATTACCACCAAAATTTTTTTCAGATCACATAATATGATCGTCCAAAGTGAAGCAAGGCAGAGATACTAATTTAATTATTACTATATCTAGTTGCATTTTTTGCGTTGCTATTTGCTTTTATATATGAACTTTTGAATAAATAATTTCACATGATCTAAAAAATTTGGGTGCTGAATTTTACAATCGATAACCTTGAGTTTACCCCTTGATCCCGCTAATTTATTACCCATTCTACATACTACTGCCAATACTGATCGATATGCATAATCGCATTATTAAACTGCTTTTGGCTATTACAATTATCCATATACGTTCCTGGTTTGGTGCAACAATATTGCGCAGCTACTTATAGATAACAGATAATGTCTTTCAACAAATAATTATCTTTAGATAAACATATCTAGATCTGAACACTAACTATAAGTAGCAAGTATAGAGGCTCATGTCAGAATGTAGAATGCGCACAGCCACAAGTTTATCAAAATAAGTTCACAAAAAATGCTTCATATAACATTAAACAAAACCCAGTATATGTTTGATACATGTGATGTTAATGCGCATCAAATGATCGATTTGAATACGCCATCCAATAAAATTCAAGATTTGTACACCTGTTAGCCATACACTTTGTACTTCGTACTATGTTCCTAGTAAATATAAAATTAAAACCAATTAAAAAATAAAAAAAAATAATTTTATTTTTTATTTAATTGTGAAGAGCTAGCGAACTAGTATTAATGAGTAAGAAAGATTTAAATAAACATTTAATTTTACAGAAATAACAATAACAAACCAATTATTTGAATCGATACTTTTTTATATTAATTTTTAAGAAATAGGAGCTTGGGGAATTAGTAAACTCAAAATTCTGAGCTGTATACATACTTTGGCTATAAAATTGTACGTACGAAGTTCTTATTCTCAGATAAATACATTATATAATTTATTTTTTTTTGCTTTTTTCTTTTATGAATGTAATGTTAACTACTGAATAGAGCTATTACCTGGGTCAACGAGTTATATGAAAAATTATCAATTTTTTAAAATTGGTGTAATATCTACATAGTAATGTAATAGCTCTAAACTCACCTCTTGAAGATGCAAAGTGCCAAACTACTGCATTACTGATGTCCTGATTATCCTTTTTTAGACAATAAGAAAAAGCTCAATATATAATGAACTACATAGAGATTAAATTATTACACGCATGGAGCATAGTTTCCTACTTACATTTTTTTTAGCAAATTTTATTGTTTTTACATGCCTGAACATTTCGTCTCTTTTTCTTGTTGAATTGTTTTTGTGTTGATAAGACTAAGACAACTTTTATAGCTACTTGATATGAGTTTGTTTCGGCAAGTTGTGTGATTGAACATGCGCACAATCATTTTGCTTCAACAAAGCAAATGGCTCAGTGCCTTGGCAATGGTAGTTTGTTTGTTCTGCAAAAATTATACAACCTAGCTGTTTTTTAATACCACCTTGAAATTTATATAAATATAATATGACGCAGGGAATCGCATTAAATGGCTTAGAGTCCGTGTAATTTCTCCCTTGAAAGCATGTCATATATTTTATTTATTTTTCTTTCTATAGTAGTTGGTAGTTTTTAAAATTCTTATAGTAGAGCAAAGACTATATTACTATATTAGGTTAATTTTAAGATTCTCATACAAAATTTTAGTCAAATTTTTTAAGTTCTTATAGCTAGCAAAAAACTTTATTTATTGGTTGAAAAGCAGATCTATAAGAGCTATCTTCTTTTTTTACTTTATCTTTACTAGCTTATTTTTAATACTTAAATTAGAATCTTTAGATCAGATAATGTAAATGCTTTTTCAAATAGACTTCTAGCTCCATTATTTTGGGTACAAATCTTAAGCTGACCAAGTGCTAAATTAAGATTTTCTGATAGCATCTTTTTTTTTAAATGTAACAAGTTTCATTTTTGGTTTAGCAACTTTCTTTGTATCATTTTTTAAATCTGTATTCATTGCTTTGACATTTTCTTGTAAACTAAATGAACCTTTTTCTGGAATGTATTCTTTAAATTGTCGCCAAGACTGTTGTCTACCTTGTATGTAAGTTTTGAGCAATGTACTAATAGATAATCTTTAGCTTCTTTTGATAGTTAAATACTATTATATATGGATTCTAAAAGCAATTCTTTATTTTTACATTCAATATTATAATAAAACTCATATGCTATTTTAAGATGCTTATAAGCTTCAAGTCATGTATATGATTTCTTACTTTCATTTCTTTCATCTTGCAATAATTGAGGTAAATATATAATTCAGGTTTTTTAACAAAAAAAGAACAGCTATAAAATTTTTTTATAATTCATTATTTACTTTTGTCTATTTTGAGTTTCAAAAAAAAAAAGATATCTCAGTAGACATGTTATTTTTAAAAAATTAATAATCAAGACTTTGACTAGTCTAACACAATACAAATGAATTTTATATAAAATAACAATTTTTGTATTATAATTAAACTTGCATAACATTTGAGTTGCCTCTGTAATTTTACTAACCTTTAGGTAATATTATTTAAAATAATAAAAAAATATATATTTTGATAATAAAAATAACAAAAATTAAAGAAAGTTTTCAGAAAATATAATTTATTAAAACACAAGAAATTTATAAAATTAAAGCAAATACATTTAAAAAATTTTACAATACTTCGCATAATTTCTTTAATAGATTAAATACTTTAAAATATTTTGGAATATTGCAAAAGGCATTTTTTTAACATAATAGCAAATTTGTAATACAATTTAAAAATTGAACAATTTAAAATATTAAAATATAAAAAAAATTTTATATTTTTACGCTATATTTCGAAATAAATTATCCCTTAGATTGTAGTAGAACACAGGCAAATTTGCCTGCGTTTTTGCACTTTTTTAGCTCTGATATACTTTTTTAAAATACTAAAATAATTAAATAAAACTTTGTACAATTATATTTGAAAATAAGGATTACTTTTTTGCAAAATTAGTTTTTATATTATAAGAAAATAAATTATAGTTACATATAAGCTGAAAATAGATAATTTTAAGAAAAAATTTTTTTAAAAAATTTTATTACAATTTTTCTGCGATCTTATTTAGTTTTAGTTTTAGAACTATAGTTCTTAAGACAATATTGTAGTTTATATAAAGGATGACAACTTTCATTATTGCAACTTTAATGATTTACTTGTAAAAATTAAGACTTGTATTAGAAGTAAAGATTTTTTTTATAGACGGGAACATATAAAATTTGAAAAAATCTAAAGAAAAATTTTAATAGTAAAAATGCCAATACAAGAACTTTAAACATTTATTATATTAAAGTTTTCTAATGATTTTAAAAAAATTTTATAACAAAGTTACTAAAACAAAACTTAAAGAATATTTTTTACTTAGAAAAGATATGGCTAAAATCAATATTTAAAATTTTATTAAAAATTTTAAAATACGCAGGCAAATTTGCCTGTGTTACAATCTAAGGGATAGTTTTTAAAATATAACAAATTTAAATGAAACTATTAATCTAAAGCAAATTTCTTTTAGCTTTATTCACTAAATTACAAGAATTTATAATATTATATTTTATTATCTTTTATAGCTTATACTTTTGAATAGTGTTACAAGTATGCAAAAGCTTTCGAAATATTTTATAGTATTGAAAAATACTTTATAAGTTTTCAAGTGTTTGTTTAAGCATTGATTTTATTAAATAGTTACTAATTATTTTATAATCTTTTGTAAACTTTCATTAAATCACAAAGTAACAAAAAATATAAATCAAGTGATTCACTATTTATTATATATTTATTGAATAAGCCTAAGAAAACGCAAAAAGTTTCGAAATATTTCAAAGTATTGAAAAATATTTTACAAGTAGATATTTAGCAATAATGTATAAAATTAAAGCAAATATATTTAAAATATTTCACAATACTTCACATAATTTCTTTAATAGATTACTTTAAAATTTTTCAGAATATTGCAAAAAGCATTTTTTTAACATAATAGCAAATTTGTAATACAATTAAAAATTGAACAATTTAAAATATTAAAATATAAAAAAAATTTTTATATTTTTACGCTATGTTTCGAAATAAATTATAGTTTTTAAAATATGACAAATTTAAACAAAACTATTTATCTAAAGCAAATTTCTTTTAGCTTTATTCACTAAATTACAAGAATTTATAATGTTATATTTTATCATCATTTATAGCTTATACTTTTGAATAGTGTTACAAGTATGCAAAAGCTTTCAAAATATTTTGTAGTATTGAAAAATACTTTAAAGTTTTCAAGCATTGATTTTATTAAAAAGTTACTATATAATTATTTTAATCTTTTGTAAACTTTCATAAGTTCATGAAATTACAAAAAATATAAATCAAGATGATTCATTATTTATAATTTATAATTTGAATAATACTTCGAATATGCAAATATTTTGAAATATTTTATAGTATTGAAAAAAATACTTTACAAATTTCAAGCTATTTTTTCAAAGTAATATTTGAAATTTTTTTTTATATCTTTAAAAAACTTTAAAAATGCTTCATAAATATTTTGTATTTTGCATAAAATTAAATCTTCCTAGCATTTTATAAATTTTTATATACTTCTGTAAACTTTCGTAAGCCTTACCGTGTGTAAGAAAATCATAAATTTACGTAAACTTTTTACGTCAATTTACGATTTTTTTACACACCATAAAAAAATCGTAAATTTACATAACAATTTTACATCAATTTATGATTTTCTTATGCACCATAAAAAAATCGTAAATTGACGTAAAAATTTTACGTAAATTTACGATTTTCTTATGCATCGTAAAGCCTACGTAGTTTTACATTAACTTTTACGTAAGTTTACGATTTTCTTACGAACCGTAAAAACTTACGTAAGATTACACTATTATAAATTTGCTAATGTTGATCATTGATTAATTAATCATAACTATAAAAGTCTGTTACATAATCAAGCCTGCAGACTTTAACGAATTTAATAATTTTTTAATTTTTTTATTACTTAAGGTAAAGTAAGGTATTTGATGAAGGGGTGTATTGTGACAAATTGGGTTATCTCTAAGAATAATGATCAGAATTGAGTGAATTTTTATATTCATCGATTCATCTCAATGAGACGAACTGATTGGTGGTTAAATCATTTAATTCTAATCACTAGGTCACAAGATATAACCAACTTTGTCTTTTGTTGAGATTTTTTAAACTTTTTTTGTACAGCATATATTTGATCATATCTTGTGATCTAGTGGTCAAAATTAGATGATCTTACTGCCATTCGATTCGTCTTATTGAGACGAATCGAATGGCATAAAAATCGTTCAATTCTGACTACTGTGTCACAAGATATCTTCAATTCGTCACAATACCCCACCCTCCTTAAATTTTGACTTTATGATACAATGTATAAAGGCAGTTATTACTGTCCAAAGCAGTATTCAATATTACTATTTTTATATAAAATTTACTTAATATTATGTACTGATTTTAAACAAACTAATAGAATTTTTTTATAATAAAATATAGAAGTTTTTATTTTAACAACTTTAACTTCGTCAAAATACCCCACTTTACCTTATATTGAACTGAAATTTTAAATTCACTCAAATTGGTAAAGAATTTTAAACTAACTTAAAGGTGATTCCAAAACCATTTAGCTCATATTCAATTAAAAATATTAAATTAATTTAATCAGCAGCTACAATATTTATATAATTTTGTATTAGTATAAAATTAATAAAGTTGATTTAAAAAGTTAATAGATTATTCACAAAAGAAATTTTTTTGACTTGCTGGATTCACTGGACCCTACTGGATCTTACTGGACCTCACTAGAACTTCTATCTAGTGGTAAAAAAACATAACTGGAAGGGTTTAGTGATAACTTATCACTAGAATCTATATAATTTCTAGTTATATCTAGTTAGTTCCAGTAGGATCTCAAACAATTATATTTGATCTAGCATATATAAAATGAGATAAATTTTTTAAAAAAAATTTAAAAGGTAGTATATAAAAAATGAATTTTTTAGAAAAATGTGGGATAAATAAGGTAAATAAAAAAATAGTAGTAAGATTTTTTATAGATAAATTTTTACAATTTTTAAGGTAGTATAATATAATGATGTAAATTATTATTATTATAGAATGTATTGTATATATATGCTCTAATTTTTGGAATTTATAAAAAAAGCTTATTTTTTAAAACTTTAAAGCTATATAATTTTTAATCTACTGGCCCATTTTAAATAATTTTACTACTAAAATGTTCATCTTTTTGAGATGATTTCAACAAGCCCAAAATCATAAAAATCCAATCACAGGGTCATGAGAAAATGCACTATCAAATAGGTGACGCACCTGAAATTGGTTTGATTTATGTTAAACTAATTTCAGGTGCGCCACCTATTTGATAGCACATTTTCTTATGACCCTATAATTAAATTTATATGATTTTTAGCTCATTGTGATCATTTTAAAGAGATGAACAGTTTGGTAGTAAATCATTTAAAATGAACCAGTAGATCAAAAATTATTTAGCTTTAAAGTTTTAAAAAAATAAACTTATTTTATAAATTCTAAAAATCAGAACATATAATATATATATATTATTAATTAGATATTTTTAGTAGTATCTAATAATAAACTTATTTTTTTTTTATATTTGGTAGTTATGTCGCAATTTTATTTATCATATATGTAACACTAGTACAAAATAATTACCTACTTTATATTGGCTAAAATTATAAAATGTGACCTACCCAAGTGTCATAAAGAGCCTTAAGAGTAACCTGCTATATCAAACAAATAATAAACTTTATTAAAATTTTTATTAAGAATAAGCAGAATATATATATCAAAGTACAGGTGATTCTTGTAAATATCAACCTATTTGAACCTGTTTAAAAATATGTTGATAGTGATATTAACAAAAATTTATATTAAAGTTGATATATATAAGCTTAATGCTGGTGGGCACTATCATGATAATGCCCCCGGCGGGGTTAGACATAATTCCGGCCCACCCTAACCCTAAATCATTTAGGGTTAACCCCGCCGGGGGCATTATTATGATAGTGTCCACCAGCATTAAGCTTAATGCCAGCTGACTCTACCAAAATTGGACCTGTGTAATATTACGCAACATTAGCAGCATGTAACCAAAATTATTTTTGCAAAACCAATGCACTGGGCCTTTGTATAACACAAGTGTATATATTATATTTATTTTGATTGGTCAATTTATTTGTGAATATATATATAATATTAATAGATTTTAATATAAGATCTGCAATTTGCATCTGGGTCAAAAATGGCAGCCCAGATTGAAATTGCAATCTGGGCTAGCCCAATTGACAACTGGGCAGGATTGTCATCTGGGCTACAACATAAGTTTATACAAAGAAATTTTGATATATAAAAATTTGTAAAAATTTGATTTGTAGCTTAGATTGATATTAACATAGATTGATATTATCAGGGTTATCTGTAATGAATATAAAGTAAAATGGGGTATTGTGATGAAGAGGGGTATTGTGGCGAATTTGTATTATCTTGTGATACAATGACCAGAATTAAATAATTTTTATACTATTCGATTCGTTTCGATAAGATGAATTGAATAGTAATTAGATCATTGAATTCTGATCACTAGATCACAAGACAATAATGCCTATGTATATACTGTATGATACACTTTTCATTATAATACCCTCAAAATTATTTTTGTATCGTAGTTATATATGAGGATGAAATTATTTCAGGCTCTAAAACCCGAAATTGTTTTTGATCTATTTTACTTGAAAAATGAAATTATTTGATACTTTTTTTGAATAGACAAAATTATAAAGAACATATCTACCGTATATTCCCGAAAATAAGCTACTCCAAAAATAAGCTACCCTGATTTTTTCAAAAATCTCAAAAAATGCGTTGATAGTTGCTACATATAAAACTTTTTTTTACTAAATAAACTTTAAAAGTTCACTTAAGTAAAGTTGTTCAGCGTATCAAAATACACCTAAAGTAAAAATTTGGTATCATTTGGACAACTTTTTATTAGTACGTTTTTTATTTTTTCAAAAATGGCTATATGCTAAAAATAAGCCACCCCATATTTTTTTGTGTAATTTTTGGCCCAAAAAAGGTAGCTTATTTTTGGGAATATATGGTAATAAATTTTATTTGCTCTTCTTTATAAAAATTTTAATTTTCTCTAATGAAGACGAAATAGATTTTTTTCAAAAATCAATTTCGGTGAAATTACTAATTGTAGTGTGTTGTGCATAATCATTAATATTCTGTGATCCAGTGATCAGAATTGGATAATCTAAACACTATTCGATTCGTCTCATTGAGACAAATCAAGTGTTATAAAAATTATTCAATCCTGGTCATTGTATCATTGATATAACTCAAATTCGCCACAATACCCCCATCCCCTCTAAAATCTTTACTTTAGTTTCTTTACCTTTGAACGATAATATCGTTTGATCTAGTGATTAGAATTTAATGATCTTTATACTATTAGATTCGTCTTTGTGAGACAAGTTAGTTGATATCAAAATTATTCAATTCTGTTAGATAATTCATATAATATCATCAATCAAAGTCAACTTCGCCACAATACGCTACAGGTCAAAATGATGCACATCGGTATAATATCAGGTACTCAATATGTATACAATATATATATAATATGTGACCAATATGTGTAAGATATATTTATACACATACCCGATATGTACCCTACTCATATAGGATATCGAACACATATTGGACACATATAGTACACATATTATACATGCCGTATACATTCCATATATATATCGCATATATAAATTCTGTAATATATCATATATCCGATATGTACCCGATATAAAGTACTGAAGTGGGAAAAAATAAATTCGAATATTCATATATTTTTTACAATCACTTAATTACCACTTTGCCATAACAATAATATAAAGCAATTTAATAAAAATTTTATTTTTTTTTATTTATTTATTATAAAACAAAATCAGTTACAATTTGGAATCTAATATACAATCCTATAGCAAATAACTAATGAAACACTAGTGATAATACAACACTAACAAAGGCAGAAACACCCAATGACCATGATAGCTAAAGAAAAAAGTTCAACAAATTGATGACAAAACACCAAAAGCAACTATAAAGCTAACAAAGTACCCAAAGTAAAATCTGCAAGACACCCCAAAATGCACCAAAGCAACATTCAAATCGGCGACAATACACCTGAGGCAACTATAAACTCGAACAGAGAGCACCACAGACTCGAACAAAGAGTACCACGAACTCGAACAGAGAGCACCACGAGCTCGAACAGAGAGCACTACGAACTTACAGAGAACACCATGAACTCGAACAGAGAGCACCCAAGAAAACTGACAGGATACCCAAAACAAAATCTATACCAAGAACCCCTGAAATATGTACAAAATCGGTGACAAGACACTACGTAGTTATATGAGAAACGCTCAAAAAAACTAATAGACCCCAAAGCAAAATCTTTGAAACACATCGAAGCAACGTTGAAATCGGTAACATTTGAGGCAATCAGAGGAACCTAAAAAGAGAAAAACTAAAAAGCAGTATTTAGAAATAGGGCACATCAACAAAAATATAACGAAAAAGAAAAAACACCAATAGCACCAACGACGAATAATATACTGAAATGGTCGACACGACGAAGCATCAACTAATGACTTACTGAAAAGACAAAATCCAAAACTATTGCTCAAAATGGACAGCACCAACGACGAAGAAAGGTTGCTCCAAAATGGATGACGCCTAACGATGAAGTACTGACGAAGTTGGGAAATAAATAACAAAAATAAATTAATTTAAATAACATAAATAATAAAAAACAAAAGAAAAGGTTATAAATAAAAAAAAAGGACAGAAAAAAAATTATTAAAATAAGTCATGTTATTAATAAAAAAAATGCGAAAAAAAATAAATATAACTTATAAATAAAAAAAAGGGTGCTTTTAGGCATCTCCCAACAAATCAAAAACGGCAAATATCACATGACACACATTCTGAAGTACTACTCTATTTGTACTACTCGGACCTTCATTTCACCAATCAACTTCAGACCAGATAACTTGTGTTTTTTAACTTTATTATATTAAAAAAAAAACAAAAAAATTCGTCCAAATATCATGCTGTGTTCACGCACCCGCACAGCATTTACGTCATACAGTATTTAATTAAAACGTTATTGTATAACGATTATAAATTTATTTAAAAAAAAAAAAAAAAAGCGCACAACGAAATAAATGCAACAAAACCCAAAACCAAATGAATATCATTATACCGACGATAACATCAAAACAACAGCAACTTTACTAATACTTTGGTGCCGATTCCATGTCTCAAAACGTCAAAACCCAAAAACTAACAAATATCGTCACATCAACAACAGCGATTTCACCAAAACTTGGTGCCGATTCCATGTCACAAAAACCTAAAAAACCTAAACAAGCCAAAGAAGAGAAAAGGAAAGTTAGTAAATACCAGAATATTACAAAAAAAATAAAAATAAAAATAAAGAAAAAAAAAGGAAAGCTAACTTAACTACTCACCAAAAGCCACGTTCCATCAATTCCCAGACCCAACGAAGCAAGACAAGACCCGTATAAAGAAAGGATGCCTAAAAAAAAAAAAGATTAGTAAAGAACTATTAAAAACATCAAAAACGAATCCACAGTGGAAAAACGCACCTGGCAATTTATAAAAACAAAACACCAGAGAAACATATAATATTCACCAAAACACTGGAGAAAATCCACAAAAAAGTTGAGAGGAACGAAAGACCACCCCACAGGATCATTCTGCAAGACACCCACTAATTACCAGTGATGCAAGATCAATTCATAAAATCTAACGGCGGCATGGCACCAACGACGACAAAACCTAAACAAGCCAAAGAAGAGAAAAAAAAGTTAGTAAATACCGGAGTATTACAAAAAAAAATAAAATAAAATAAAGAAAAAAAAGGAAAGCTAACTACTCACCAAAAGCCACGTCCCGGAATTCCCAGACCCAATGAAGCAAGACAAGACAAGCTCTGTATAAAGAAAGATCGCCTAAAAAAATAAAAAAATTAGTAAAGAACTATTAAAAATATCAAAAACGAATCCACAGTAGAAAAATGCACCTGCAATTTATAAAAACGAAACACCAGAGAGAAACACGTAAGATTCACCAAAACACTGGAGAAAATCCATAAAAAAGTTGAGAAGCACGCAAGACCACCCTACAGGATCATTCTGCAAAACCACCCACTAATTACCATCGACGCAAAATTAATTCATAAAAACTAACGGCGGCACAACACCAACGACGACACCAACGACGACAAGACACCAGTGATGACAAGACACCAGCAGCGACAAGACACTAGCGACGACAATGACACCTATGGTGAAAAGCGACAAGCTAAAAAAAAAATATTAGTAAACAAGCGAAAAAAAACAAAATATAATAAAAAAAAAAACAATGATTATCAATCTTTGATAATCATTGTTTATATAAAGGGGTGCGGAGATGAACCTGACCCCTGATCCGGCATCAGTACGCCGGGTGGGAGATATATTTTTCGCGGGAGATGCCTATAATTTCCCAAAAAAAAAAATCATGTGATGATCTAATTTAGATCTATCATAGAACCGAAAATAAAAAAAATAATTTAAAAAAATAAAAATTAATAAAAAAAAATAATAATTAAAAAAAATTAAAATAAAAGATGAAAAAAAATATAACAGATAAATATACTTAAATAAAAATTAAAAATTTAAATAAATAAAAAAAAATTAAAAATTTAATAAAAATAATAATAATAAATAAAAATTATTTAAAAAAATATATAAAAATAAAAAAAAATTAAAATAAATAAAAT
>QKWP01000320.1:55822-104817 GCA_003550325.1 Gigaspora rosea
TAAATAAAAATTAAAAATTTAAATAAATAAAAAAAAATTAAAAATTTAATAAAAATAATAATAATAAATAAAAATTATTTAAAAAAATATATAAAAATAAAAAAAAATTAAAATAAATAAAATTTAATAAAATAAATACAAAAAAAAAATTGAATTAAAAATAATTAAAAAAAATGAAAAAAAAATTAAAATAAAAAAAAAATGATAAAAAAATTTAAAAATTAAATACTTAAAAAAATTAAAAAAAATTAATACAAAAAAAAATTGAAAAAAAGAAACGATAAAAAAAAAATAAAAAAATTTAAAAAAAAATAAATTGGTAAAAATAACAAAAGAACCAATAAAAATTAAAAAAAATAAAAAATTTTTTAAAAAAAAAATAAATAAATAAATCAGTAAAAAAAATAAAAAAGAACCGATAAAAAAAATTAAAAAAAAATAAAAAATTTAAAAAAAATAAAAAAATAAAAAAATAAATCGGTAAAAAAATATAAAAAAAAGAACTGATAAAAAAAAATTAAAAAAATAAATTGGTAAAAAAAAATAAAAAAAGAACCGATAAAAAAAATTAAAAAATTAAAAAAAAAATAAAAAAAAGATCTGATAAAAAAAATTAAAAAAAAATATGATAAAAAAAATTAAAAAAATAAAAAATTTAAAAAAATCTAATAAAAAATAAAAAAAAATCAGTAAATTAATAATAATAATAATATTGTTGCATAATTTAAAAAAAATTAATTAAAAAAATAAAAAAATCATTAAAAAAAAAGTTTAAAAAAAAAAGTGAATAAAAAAAAACATGTTTGCTTTATTTATTTATTTATTTATTTATTGTTTCCTGCGCATATATGCAATATGGTGGGAATAAAAATTCCGGCCTTACTATGAGAATAACCAGAAATTTACTTTTATTCCCACCATTGCATATGTGCTATAGATACAATCCGTTATCTATCGCTAGTTATCGGGTACCCGATATATTTCAAATTAAAAAAAATTTTAAGTAGTAAAAATTAATTTTTTATATCGTAAAGAACAAATTTTTTTGAATATATAGAATATATACATTGTAAACAATAATTTAGAATTATAATATATATAGATTTAAAAATTATTTTTATTACATATACACATAGTGTTCCAAATCGTTAGTTGAAAAATCGAATAGTTGACAACTTTTCAAATAACCGATTTAAAAAATTTTTAATCAACTAATCGATTTATTATCAACTAGTTCGATTACGATTAATCGTTAGTTGCCAACTAACTAATTGTATATTAATCAACTAGCGGCAGTAATTATGTAATATAGTCGCACAATATCCAAATCAGAATAGTGGCGGTGTTACGATCGTATTGCACCAATTTAGCTTCGATCAGAACAAATAGTGATTAATGTTAAATGGTTTTTAACAAGAAACTAACACACATAATACGGGAATAAGGTTTCTCTTTATTATTATAAATCAATACATCGGATTATTCATAATTATACTAAAGACTATCTACAATCGTTAACTACTTGTCTCTAAGCAGAAACTAAGCCTTTATATACTTTTAATCCGTATGGGACTTCAATCCCTCAATTGGGGTTTAAATCCCTTGCTTGAGGTTTCAATCCCTCGCTTGGGATTTCAATCCCTCGCTTGGGGCTTCAATGCCTCACTTGGGGGTTCAATCCCTCGAATACGCCATGATCATTCTTACCCAATTTTAATTGTAACAGCGGGGCTCCCTTTCGGAACCTGCGCTTCGCTTTATTTAGAAGTACAGAATCAAGAAAGAGATACAAGTAGCGCTAACGTGCAAAAAATTAAAAGATAAGGAAAGAGCCTTATTGACACGTCATGTTCTTTAAATTGTTTTTTTATTTGTGTGTTTGTATTATTTATTAGTGCAAATTACAATAAAGTGCGTCAGATGACATCCCCGGACTAATAAACTTCGGGGTTTATCATATAATATGAAAAATATTGTTAATGGAACATATAGTACTAGCTACAGAGCCGGTAGTAAATATTATTGCATAGAATTGGCGGGGAATATAAGGCATTTTGTTTACTATCATAAATCTGCTTTTAGTCTTGAAAAAGCTTGTGTAAGTACCTACGACTGGAGAAATATATTATATAGCATGTAAAAAAAAAAAAGAAAACATCAAATAAAAATAATATATAAAATTTTAACTCATCTTGGTAATAATATCTAAATGGAAGAATCTACGACGGATAGTGATAAGTTTTATTTATCTAATAACGAAGTAAGAAATAATAATGATGATGATGCATTACCTTCAACATCAACGTCTACTACGACTTTGAAGAGTGTCAAAAAAAGAAAAGCAAGAAGGCCAAAAAGTTTTGTATGGAAGTTTTTTAAAAAATATAAATGTACAATACTTCTAGATAATCAAGAGGAAGAAGTTGAAAAAGCTCAGTGCTTATTTGAAGGATGTGATACAGAGTATTTGTGGAGTGGCTCAACAAGCAACTTAATAACTCATCACAGGGATACCCATCATGTTTCTAAAGAATCGCTTGCAGATAAGCCAGTAAAAGTTCACTAACAAACGATTCAGCAAGTACTAACGAAACCCCATTCATCTTATGTTCAAAAAAAACTTATACATCAAGTTGCACGCTATATAGTTTTACATGCTCAGCCTATTCATCTTGTTGAAGTTGATAATTTTAAGCTTTTGTTAAAAGGTTTTGATTCTCATTTTAAAATGCCATATGTCAGTACGATAAAAACGATTATCTTTGATACCTATACCTTAGCAACAAAACAAATAATGGATCTTATTTCCAAGACATCTGACACAGTTTCATTAACACTCGATATTTGGTCTTCACGAGCACATGATAGTTATCTTGGAATTACGTGTCACTGCACAAGATTGTACTTGAGATCGGAGAGTTAGATGATTATTGTGCAATCAATATAGTTGAATCTGTTAATTCTATTCTTGATAAGTTTAATATTAATTGCCAAAAGAACTTTTCTATTACTACAAATAACGGAGCGAATGTCAAATCCGCTATAGAACAAATGGGCATTACTAATATTAAGTGCGCCGGACATACATTGCAACTAAGTGTAAATTTAGGGCTAAAGCAGGTTGACGAACTTATTTCAAAGTGTAAAGCACTAGTTTCGATTTTGTCAAAAGAAAAAAAACGAAAGCAACTTCGTGAAGCTCAGTTGCAAATTGCTCCGGGACTTAAAGAACCACTAGATGTTATTAAAGATGTCGGCACTAGATGGAACTCTACCTTTTATTCCATTGAACGTCTTGTGCATTTAAGACCTGCCATTATGCAACTATACTCAACCCTTAACAACCATACTCTAAGGGAGGTTAGAAGAGGAGCAGAGACAATGAGTTCTTTTCTTCCTTCAGAAGAAAATTTTGAACTATTAAAAGAACTAATTGAAATTCTTTCCCCTTTCGATGAAGCAACAGAATTTTAAAGTAGATCCAAATATCCAACACTTGGTTTTATAACTCCAATGTTAGAAGAACTTGCACGTTAGCTCAAATACTTTACTGGACAAAATGACGAAGCAATTTTTGTCAAAACACAATTTTGAATAATTTAATTGAAAGGTGGGAAAACCCAAGTGAGGTTGGCTTGTGCTACTCTTTTCTCGACCTGAGGTTTAAGCAAATAAATTTCTGTACTAGAGATTTACGTCACACAACGATCCAAATTATGCGCTGTGAATTGAATTCAACTAATGATAACACTGTACCGACTAACAATAATAATGCAACCTCATCGTCACATCAATGCAAAAAACTTAAAATGGCAGCATTTTTTTCTTATTCACGAGCAGAAAATGTTGTACCCAACGAATTTGACTGTTATTGTGAACTACCAGAAGTATCTCTCGACGAAGAATCCTGTCCTCTGGCTTGGTAGCGCCAACATAAATCTCTTTTTCCTACTTTAGCAATTTTAGCAAGACGATATCTTGTAGTGCCAGCTTCCTCTGTACCATCTGAACGATTATTTTCAGATGCCGGTAATCATATAACGGATAAGCGTACCAGGCTCAATCCAGATTTATTAAAGCAATTAGTATTTCTTAAAAAAAATATGAGAAGCGTTGATGTTTTTTCTACTTAAGCATTTTTTATGTATTGAAAATTTTTATTATGATATATGTAATAAGAATTATATAATTACCATATATGTCTGAAAATAAGCTACTACCTAAAATAAGCTACCCCCCTGATTTTTTTTAAAAATCTTAAAAAATTCGTTAGCAGTTGCTATATATAAAACTTTTTTTTCTACTAAGTAAACTTCAAAAAGTCGATTAGATAAAGTTGTTTAGCGTATCAACATACATCTACAGTAAAAATTTGGTATCATTTAGATAACTTTTTATTAGTACGTTTTTCAATTTTTTCAAAAAATGCTATATTTCGAAAATAAGCTACTTTACGATTTTTCGTGTAATTTTTTGGCCAAAAAAGGTAGCTTAATTTCGGACACATATGGTATATTTTTTATATATTGACAGATTTTGTCTGCAAATTATAATATTCATTATTAAGTACTGTACGATATAAGTATATAATTTAATAATTTATAATTCGCTTAAAATCCGTGATTTGACTCGTAAGTATTCTTGTTAAATATTTTCTATTTTAGTTTGAGTAATTGATTATCATTTAAGCTTCATTATACTTAAGCTTCATTATACTTACAAACGTTTTACTTTTTATATAATTTATATAGAGTTTGATTTAAGGGTATAAAAAACTATTCATTCTTCTATTTAATTCTAAACTTACATATTACTATTTAACCGCTTCGGCTTATTTATTTTACATGGACTTGGTAAGTATAATATTGTCGCGGCTGATGCGGAAATTGGCAGATGCTAAAATTTGGGGCCTCGATTTGAAACTACAAGCCCTGCTAAAATCCATATACACTCCTTAAATATCAAACCTACTTCCAAACCCACTTCCAAACCCACTTCCAAACCCACTTCCAAACCCTACCTTAACCCTATAGGACAAAAACAAAAAAAAACACCCAAAAATTTTAAAATTTCTATCTAAACAGGTCAAAATTTCATCATCAGCCAATTTCAGCGTCAGCCATGAAATAATAATTGTTTAATATAAACTTACTGATATTAATTTTAAATAGCTCTTTCGTGTTTCAGGCCTTTTAATTTGTACTAGTTTGGTATGTATTTAAATCATTATATTTGAGGGTTTCAGAATTAATGATTCGACGTCCGATTTCAAATAAAATAGGTACGTTTTAGTGATCTATGAATCATATTTTTTTTTATTTATACTGTATAATATTTTCTAGTAGATATTTATCAAAAAAATCTACTTTTATTACAAAGTATACTTATTTAATTTTAAACTTACATATTACTAGTTAACACTTTTGCTTATTTATTTTACATATACTTGGTAAGTATAATAATTGTCGTGGCTGATATGGAATTGGCTGATGCTGAAATTTGGGGCCTCGATTTGAAATTATAAGCCCTGCTAAAATCTATATACACTTCTTAAATATCAAACCTACTTCCAAACCTACTTCCAAACCCTACTTTAACTCTATAGGACAAAAACGAAAAAAAAACACCCAAAAAATTTTAAAATTTCTATCTAAACAGGTCAAAATTTTAGCATCAGCCAATTTTAGCATCAGCCATGAAATAATCATTGTTTAATATAAACTTACTGATATTTATTTTGAATAGCTCTTTCGTGTTTCGGGCCTTTTAATTTGTATTAGTTTGGTATGTATTTAAATCATTATATTTGAGGGTTTCAGAATTAATGATTCGACGTCCGATTTCAAATAAAATAGGTACGTTTTAGTAATCTATGAATCATATTTTTTTTTATTTATACTGTATAATATTTTCTAGTAGATATTTATCAAAAAAATCTACTTTTATTACAAAGTATACTTATTTAATTTTAAACTTACATATTACTAGTTAACACTTTTGCTTATTTATTTTACATATACTTGGTAAGTATAATAATTGTCGTGGCTGATATGGAATTGGCTGATGCTGAAATTTGGGGCCTCGATTTGAAATTATAAGCCCTGCTAAAATCTATATACACTTCTTAAATATCAAACCTACTTCCAAACCTACTTCCAAACCCTACTTTAACTCTATAGGACAAAAACGAAAAAAAAACACCCAAAAAATTTTAAAATTTCTATCTAAACAGGTCAAAATTTTAGCATCAGCCAATTTTAGCATCAGCCATGAAATAATCATTGTTTAATATAAACTTACTGATATTTATTTTGAATAGCTCTTTCGTGTTTCGGGCCTTTTAATTTGTATTAGTTTGGTATGTATTTAAATCATTATATTTGAGGGTTTCAGAATTAATAATTCGACGTCCGATTTCAAATAAAATAGGTACGTTTTAGTGATCTATGAATCATATTTTTTTTATTTATACTGTATAATATTTTCTAGTAGATATTTATCGAAAAAATCTACTTTTATTACAAAGTATACTTATTTAATTTTAAACTTATATATAGTTAACACTTCTGCTTATTTATTTTACATGTACTTGGTGAGTATAATAATTGTCGCGGCTGATGTGGAGTTGGCTGATGCTGAAATTTAGGGCCTCGATTTGAAACTATTAAGTCCTACTAAAATCCATATACACTTTTTAAATATCAAACCTACTTCCAAACTCTACCTTAACCATATAGGACAAAAACGAAAAACAAAATTTAAAATTCATATCTAAATAGGTCAAAATTTCAGCATTAGCCAATTTTAGCGTCAGCCGTGAAATAATTATTGTTTAATACAAACTTACTGATATTTATTTTAAATAGTTCTTTTGTGTTTCGGGCCTTTTAATTTGTACTAGTTTGGTATGTATTAAAATCATTATATTTGGGGTTTCAGAATTAATGATTCGACGTTCGATTTCAAATAAATAGGTACGTTTTATTGATCCATGAATCTGTTTTTTTTTTATTTATATAATCTTTTTCTAGTAGATACTTATTGAAAAAATCTACTTTTATTACAGAGTATACTTATTTGATTTTAAACTTACATATTACTATTTAACCGTTTCTGCTTATTTATTTTATATGGGCTTGGTGAGTATAATAATTGTCACGGCTGATGCAGAAATTGGCTGATGCTGAAATTTGGGGCCTCGATTTGAACTATAAGCCCTTCTAAATCCATATACACACTCTAAATATCCAAACCCTACTTTATCATAACCCTATAGAGCAAAAACGAAAAAAACACCTCCCAAAAATTTTAAACTTTCATATCTAAATATGTCAAAATTTCAACATCAGCCGTGAAATAATTATTTAAATTTTACAATACAAACTTACTAATATTTATTCGTTCGTGTTTCAGGCCTTTTAATTTGTATTAGCATTAAAATTATTATATTTGGGGGTTTCAGAATTAATGATTCGATGTCTAATTTCAAATAAAATAGGTACGTTTTATGAATCATATTTTTTTTATTTACATAATCTTTTATTAGTAGATATTTATCGAAAAAATCTACTGAGTATGCTTATTAATTTTCTAATTCAGAATTTAAATACCAACTTATTTTTGAAGTAAGTTTATTCTAAAACACCATTATCCTGCTTATTCTCTATAATTTAGGCCTATATCTTGCTTGCCTTTCATACAGTACTATTCGAATCGTTTGATTTGTATTATATTGGTAGGTACAAAATTTAATTTTGTTATTTAAATCTTAAAATTAATGATCCGATCTAAAGCTTTCAAATTAATTATAGATCGTTAGTTTGGATTGCAGATAAATTTTGAGTTGCACTTTTCATTATTTAATGTGTTAAATAAAAAAAAACAATTCGACACATTATTTTAACTTGGGAGCTAGTACGAAATTTGATTTAGTGTTGGATAATCCTAATCGAATTTAATAATATAAGAGTTACTAAACCTCGACCATCTCAATTATAAATATGAATTCCCAAAAATGTATAACATATTATATCTGCTCAATAGACAGTTAACTTTATTGCAAATTTCTTTGCATTATCTGATTGATTTTAAATTAGAAAGTAATTTTCATACAAGATATCTAAATAGATTCTTTTAAATAATAAACAATTTTATAGAATCATATAATAATTATAAGATTGAATTTAGTACAACTTGTAAATTTTTTGCTTATCATGTAATAGTAAATTTTATCTAACAAAATTTTGATTTTTGTTATCTTTTTTTGTACAACTTAGCAACCAACCAACCAACCAACTAACCAACTAACCAACTAACCAACTAACTGATTAATTTGGTCACATGATATACGTAACCGGTTAGTTGACAACTATAGTTGGCAACTAACCAACTGATAAATTTTAATCAACTTGGAACACTATATACACATCGGATACCCGATATATCCAAACTATACAATATATGTATGATAGGTCACCGATATGTAGCATTTTATCTATTTTTCAATTATAGTAATATGGTACCCGATAGGTACCTGATATATTGGTTTTTGACCTGTGATTACACTTGGAGAAAGAGAAGCAACCATAAATATATAAAAAAAAAAAGACCCCAAGACGAAGAAAACAGCGATTCTAATAACTCTAGTAACGACAGCTCCAATGGCGAAATCACACCTTGAAGAAAGAGAAGCAGTAAATATATATAAAAAAAATGGCTCCAAGATGAAAAACTTATCTAAAATCTCCTAACGACAGCTCTAACGGTAAAATCACACCCGAAAGAAAGGAAAAAATGACCCCAAGATGAAGAAAACAGCGATTTCAATAATTCCAGTAATGACGGCTTCAACAGCAAAATCATACCTGAAAGAAAAAAAGAAGTAAATACATAAGAAAAAAAACCTTGTCTTCAAGACGAAAAACTTACCCGAAATCTCCTAACGACGGCTCAATGGCGAAATTACACCTGAAAGAAAGAGAAGGAGCAGAAATATATAAGAAAAAAAACAAAACAAATCTAATCTAAAAAAAACAATAAAAACTTATCTGATTGGTCGATTGGTTGGTAGGAGTAGTAAAAAGCTTAGATCCCACTCGGGTGGCGTATAGAATTTTTCTTTTTTATTAATTTTTTTAAAAAATTGGGCAACTTAAAATTTTTTTAAAAAATATTAAATCAAAAAATTATCAAATTTTTTTTATAAATATGTTCTACAAATATACAAATATTATATATTTGTTTAATTATTTATTAATATATAAAAATTTAGATTATAGGATTTAATTTTAAGTGTATCACATCCATGTATTAGAAGTGATAAGACTACCAAATATATTAAATTTTTAAATAAAATTGTAGAGAAGTTTTTCTGATTCTAATAGTGGCCGAATCTTTAAAATTAGCCCAGTAGAATATAAGATATACAGTGTAACACCGCAATAGTCACAATCGCATTAGTCACAATCTCGCTATAGTCACCTTAATTTTCCTATTTAATTATATATACTATATATAAATTTTGGCTCGTATTAGTTACAATCTCGCAATAGACACATAGAAAGTCTGATTTTGGCACATGACTATTGCGGGGTTTGATTGTAGTTGTTTTTATCTTTGCGACCCTATTTTACTAATTGTTTACATGTGATTTAATTGGCCAATTTGGTGATTGCCCTTGCAGAATAGACCTCGTTCCTACAAAAGTTAATACTATAAAAACTTTATCAAATTTCATTCAAAATTAATAAAATTTTTAGGATGTGTGTAATTTTTTATTATGAACAATTTTACTTAAAAAAAATCAATTTATATAGTAAAAAATTAATTTTTATATATAGCAACTTTTAAATTTGCATTAAAAATATTTTTTGTTACTCATTTACTAATAGAAATAATTTATATACCCTCTACCCTTAATATGATTTAGTTTAATTGTTTCATATTATTTTTGAATTTATATAAATTCTGAATTAATATATATAATTGTAAATTGTGAAATAGTATATCATTTTAAAATTAGTATATATTTGCAATTAATAAAAAAAAACAAGTAAAAACAAATTAGAAATAATAATAATATAAAAAATTAAGAAATTAAAAAATATATAAATAAATAAAAAGTGAATAAAAATATGGTGCCCGCAGCTTTAAACCTCCAATCACGTGATTTTGTTCACTTTTGGCAAAAGTCATGTGATATAAGTATATCCAATCAAAATGCATGATTGGCTCTTTTTTTTTTTAGTGAGAGCTTTTACTTTTTATTTAAAAAGGAATTAAAAGAAAGACTTGATTTATTTTTTTTAAATAGTGAATAATAAATAGAATAGTGAATAATAAATAGTAAATAGTTTTTCGACAGCCCAAAAGTAGTGACACGTGACCACAATGCTGCATTCTAATTGGGTTAAATTAAAAACATATATGTTTACATTTTTACAATTTATTAATAAATTGTCAATTTTTAAAAGTTTACTACTCTACTAGTTTAGCTTTAAATTAAAATCTAAACCACAAGTTTTATTCTTTAGGACATAAAGAACAAAACTTGTGGATTAGTTTTACATTTTATAGATTTTTAAAAGAGAAGTAGTATTTTTTATAAAGCTATTTTTTATAGAGAGTTAAAGCTATGGGCACCATATACTTGTTTAAATATTAAATACTAGCTAAATTTTTATAATTAAAAGAAAATAATTGAATATTTATATATTTTAATAATATAATTAATAATTTTTGTATTCTTTATATAAAAGATATCCATGTTTATTTTGGTAATAGCAGGAATCTTATTAGGTGTTTTGTCTAATTTGAATTTAATAAAAAGATAATTACTACAATTTTTTTTTTTAAAAAAAATACTTTTTTCTAGTTAGCCTAGTAGATAGCACAGATTATTTTGTAAAATTTTTAACAAATTTCTATTTTGTTTAGACATATATAGTTTTTTAATACTATAGTACAGGATGCTTAAAGGCTTCACAAATCTTAATAGCTAATAATATTTAATATAAAAATAATATCACAAAAAACAAGTCAATATTTTGTAGTTTAGCTAATTTGTTACAATTTAGTAGCCTTATTTTTTAAAAAAATATTGTATGCTTTTTTAATTAATGTGTTTAAAAATATAGTATTTTTATATAATATGTAAAAATTTAGCTTGAAATGGGGCAAGCTATATGTTTTAGTTTACTGCTATTGGCTAATTTAAAATTAATTTTAAAATTAATTTTAAAATATTTTTTAATAATTAATTTTTAGCAAATTAGCAAGAATTCACAAATATATCAAATTCAATATGAAATTTTTTGAAAATGGAACAAATTTTAGAATGTAGCTTTTAAGTGCTCTGCACTGTAATACAAATGCCTTAAAGGTATTAACCACCCAATATTTGAATTTCAAGTTATACTAAAAATTAGAATTTTTTAGTATATTTAGATATTCATTATCTATGTTTATTGTATATAATGAATTTTATAAATCACCAAAACATATTCTTGTGCATTAATAAAATCTTGAAGAAAATATGTAATACAAAGCAATAAAGATCAATTTGAATATAATGAATAAAAAAAACATGAAGTATAAAACAATAAAAAATTATCTTTATAATACAGTAAATATCAATAAAAAGATCAATATAAATACGTATATAATAAATTAAAATGATTAATACAAATACGTATATAATAAATTAAAATTATTTTTGACAAAAATGCTATATTTAATAATAATTATAATTTATAAAAAAATGTTCAAAAATCTCTTTTATTAGTTTCTAGTTTTTAGTAATAATGATTTATTATATATAATTTGTTTTTAATAGATTACTTAAATAATTTATAAATAATAATATAGCATATAAAAATACTTAAAAAATAGTTTGTAGATAAAAAAAAATAAGATTTTATAGTCAAATACAATACAGTATGGTATTACTATTAATTTTATATAAAAATAGATTCTTTAAAGTTGTCGGATTTAAACCAAAATTATATAGTAAAAAATCAAAAATATCACCAAACCGATTTTGATATTAAAATTATCTCAATAAGATCTGCAACCTTTAATTAGAAATTTAAAAAAGTTTTACTTAGTATAAAAAAATTCTTGTACTATAGAAAACTTTATATTCCGATTTCGTTTATTATAAGGTTTATTTTTTTTATTCCTTCAGAAACGAATCACCTCCTAATCTTAACTTTAACAACATATTACTGTAATACTGTACAATATGTCTATAAATAATATTGTCAATATCAAAAAAAAAATTCGGTGTATACTTTATTTTTTACCGTATAGCTGTATAGTACGTATTAAGTTAAACTTTAAAAACCAGTCTTTTTTTTGCTAGGCTCAGCCCTGATCCGGGGCATACCGAAATCTATGTAATGCGTAATTAAAATGAGTTCCGCAAAAGAGATCAGACTTCGGGATTTCAAAATATTTGAAAGCCCGAAGTCTGATCTTTTAATTACAAATCACGGTATGCCCCGGATCAGTGTTGAGTATAACAAATATCATATAATTTTTATTATATCAAAAGATTACTACGTATATCAAAGCTATTTGTGTAGTGTTAATATATGTATTCGCATAGAACGAAATTACTATAATTTTCAAATTAAAAAAAAAAAAAAAAAAAAAAAAAAAAAAAAAAAAAAAAAAAAAAAAAAAAAAAAAAAAAAAAAAAAAAAAAAAAATACCGATACATAAATTTACAAAATGTTGCTGCGTTACTATCTGCTATTTTATAATTTATTATACACGGTCTAACTTTAATCTTACAAGTAATAAAACTGGTCTGACACATCTCGAAATCGAAATTCGATCAATGCAACTTTAAATCTCTTGAATTGACTCATAACTCATACACATGTTAAAAAAATGGTTATGAACTTCCAAAAATGTAGTTCAAGCAAAAAAAAAAATTAATATATTAACAATAAAGGCGATAAAACTACTAAGTTCGATTTTTTCGAACCTCGTGATTTTATGTAATAAGCTTATGATAACCTCATGTAAAGCCTGAAGCCGAGGAAGATTTTCTGGGTGCCTGTGATAGCACCTGATACCCTTCAAAAATCGAAAAGAAAGGGTTCGTAAATCTAAGGATCCGTAAATCTAAGGATCCTTAAGAAACATCCACCCCGAGAGGGGGATGTTACTGCCTGCAGTAGTATTCTTCTCTTTTCTATTCATTACATAATAAGGTTAAACTCTATATAAAAATTTAAGCATCAGGTCACCCACCCACTTATAACATAATTAATTAAATAATTATGAATAAATCAGTTTAAAGAGTACAATGAAAAAAGATTGATTACATGGAATCGAAAACATGTCGAAATATATTAAAATATACTGATTATCTAACGTTAAACGTAAATTGTGTGATTCAAGAAGAACATCCTTTTTTAACAGTTAAATAAAATTTATACTATAATATCAATACAGTATCGGTATCGAAATTTCTCAAACCCCTTGTTTCTATGAACTGGATTTCACCTTAAAACATAACCCTTGATTACCGTTAATCCTGTAATCGTCTTAATAATATTACCTCACACAATTAAGACTGATTAAGTAAGATGCATAAATAATCAAGTTAGGTTACAAATAAAAATTGAAAAACAAAATCAAAAGCATATCATTAATTTTAATAGACCAATTACGTTAAACTAAAAACTAAATTAATAATTTAGAACTTTTGCTAAAACAATGATAGTTCATTGTACTTAAGATACATAACGGACTTGTGTGTACAGCTAAAACAATTGTAATACAGTACATAAAAATTCAGTTTGGAAATTAACAGTTAATGTACGTTCTCTCATAACAAAATTTATTTTACCGAAGAATATTATTAAAAGAAACTAGCACATATATTCATACATACATAACGGACGTACGTGGACGTACGTACCAGGTAAGTACGTGTTTACTGTACGTACTGTACGTACGTACGTACATACGTACATTACGTATAAGCGTTTGCATTAGTTCCTTTTTGTTATATACTATATATGATATCAAAAATTTATATAAACGACTTATTATTGGTATGATATCTATGATTACAGCATAAAATAGAGACGTGTTTAGTCAAATTTAATTATACACAATGAAAAAAATAAATGAGAATTAATATATAATAATAGATAATCTCTTTTTTTTTTTTGTATGAGACATTTTTTTTTAGAAAACAATTGTTTCATTACCTTTGCATAACACGGCATTTTGTTGAATTCATATGGTTGGAGTATGGACTTCAAAAAGTAATAGGTAAAGGATTAATATTTCCATTATTGATTTAGGGGGTATTTTAGAATTTGGAAACAAGAAAAAAAATAGCTATTTATTATCGTTTCAGCCAACTGCAATAGGTAATATGATTGAAAAGAAGATCAAGTAGCCAATGAAAAAGCATCTAAAAATACAATAATGCACTACTAATATTTATTTAGTGTAACACAGTTAAAAAAAGCCACGCGAACAACAGATTTATCCAAAATTAGAAAGCAACAAAGTCCAACATGTAAGTAGCATTACTTGTTATTCCACATTCTTTGGGTAGTAAACGTCATTGCACTACGTCGATATGAAACTTAAAAGAAGATCATGCGGGTGGCCGAATTATTTTAACGATTGCGCAGTAAAGTTTAAAACAAGTTTGCTACGGGTAAATTTAGTTAGTCGCATCTCCGAGTAATGCCGATAGATTAAAGAACAAAGAGAAAAAAGGCGTAAATTGTTATTCGGTTAGTGACTTTAAGGTAAATGATGTTATCACAAGGTAAAGAAAGGTTAGGCAGGATATACATAAGTACGTTCTGATATGTTGATATGTTGATATGTTGATATGTATATACCTGGTACGTACGTTCGGATATTCGGATATTGTTTTTTTTATTAAATTGAATGATGATTATCCTATAATTTTACCGGTATATTTTTTTTTCTCCTTTATGTCCTTGTGTCAGAATTTTTTTTTAAAACAATGTTAAATGTTCCGTGCTACCTTTCTATTGTTTGTGGCGTAGTATAGTAACAATCTTTGTCTCAATATTTTTTTTTTAATATTAAATACAAATGAAAAACATTTAGCTTTTACCGGTAGTTATGGTTAATTATTTATTATATATGCACAGTATTTATTCACGTCTTAATCTAGGCTTGAATCGTCAAGCGTGGAAAATAAAAGTTTCACACGCAATGAGTTTAAAACTAGTTTTATTCTAGATGTTTTTATATATTATCTGATATTATATTATATATACAGTATTACATAGAAAATATAACACTTACTATATTATGAATATATATTATTATCATACTGTCATATATATACTGTATATGTTATATATACGAAATTGGAAAATCCTTTCCATACATATAAAAAAATAAATTTCCGTTGGTTTTTTATCTACTGATCTTTTTTTTATTTTTGACGGGCTGCAAGTATATTTAATTTTTCGGAAGAAACGTTTTTTTATTCGAATATCTCCTAATTCGTTAAAATCTTGTGTACCCCCTAGAATTCGTCTCTTGAAATTTTTATAAGTTTTGAAACAATTCCAATTTGGGGTTTTTTATTTTCATGCGAATAACATTCTTCGTGTGAATATCTTTATTTTTTTCTATCTCCTTGTCCATATCATTTTTTGAACAAAAGGATATAAGTATCTTTCAAAACCTTTTACGACCAATTTTTTTTTTCATCTGTAATCTTTTCTGGTCGAATCCAAAATTCAATATTTGATACAAATATGGACGCCCTTCATTTTAAAATTGACCACCTTAAGCTACTGTGGTCAGAGTACCGTATTGCAAACGACGGTGTTGACAGAGATTACAGCGATCACTCAGAGTGGGCGCGTAAAAAACTGCAGGTACCGTTTTATTAATCTTTTCGTAAACTATTAAGTCTTTCTTGATCGTTTGATCTCGTCGCTTTTTAGTTATACTATATATATTATATAAAACTTAGGCAGTATTATCAGAGTTTGATAAACTTATCCAAGAACAAATTCTTTGGAAATCGTCCCTTTCGGCTGAAATAGAGGACTTATTGGTATTTTTTTTTAACTTTTTATTTATCGTGATTTTTTGTTATTTATACAACTGGCATAACCCGTTTTAACTTTTTTTTATTTTTTTTATTCATTTTATTTATTTTTTTTAGGTGGAGATAGAAGAATTCTGTAATATTTTTGGTCGGAGAGTAGATACCATTATACCGAAAGCCGCTGCATTGAATGTTGAACTAAATGATACAACACGTGATAATCTAAAGTGCATCCGAGACTCTTTACGAGAAGTATGTACCTGAAAATTCGGATTTTCATTTTAATCGGAGGCTATTGGTTATAACAGATCTTTACCTTTTTAGGAAATAAACCTTACTCAAGCAAACGTCAAAAAATGGTTGGATGACCTAAGAACTTTTGTAATAGAATTGGATGTTGACTATAAAGTTCCACCAGATGAAGTAATTAAAAGAATTTGATATTGATTTCCATAATAAAATATGTTAAATCTATGTATTAACCATCTAAATATATGTTATGTAGGTTTTTGAAAATGATCTAAGTTCTTCCGTAGTTGAACCGGTTTGTATATAGTATTATATATTATTCGTGGAATTGCTCTTACAATAACATATAATTAATTATGTTGTGTGATATGTATGTATAGGTAAAATGTAAATATGATGAAATGGCTGGCGTTGTCGTAAGTTTCATCTTAAACTCTATTTTCATCAAAGCTTACTTTTCATCAAAGTGGTCTGTTTTCCCACCGGAGAACTTGCTAATGATTTTCCAATCACATTCGTTCATATAGGTTGGTCGACGTAATGAGTTCGAAGAGTCTGCAATTAAACTACATTATTATTGGGATGCGCTTCATCATATTCCCAACGATGAAATAGATGAAGGATTATTCGATTTATTTAGTGATAAACAAAATCCGAAAGATGTTTTTGAAGCATTATTACAGGCTTCTGAAAATAAGGACATTAATAGTGATGATGATGATCAAAAAGGAATTATTGATTCACGACGTGAATATGTATATTACACTCCTCAGCTTCCAACTGGATTAAAATTAACTCCGGAATGTATAGCCATCCTCAAAGAAAAATCTGTCACTCTTGGAAAAGATTATGAAATTCGTAAGAAACAATTGGCTGTCATGCAAAAAGATGTAAAGAACTTATATAATGAATTGAATACTCCTTTGGAAGAAAGAATTGAATTAATAGATTCTCTTGATGAAGAATACATGGAACGGGTTAGTTTCTCTCAAACGGAATAAACTATTTATTTATTTAAAAATAAATGGTTTATAGGTTTTTTTTTTTTTTTTTTTTTTTTTTTTTTTTTTTTAATTTTAGTTGTCTCTGGAGCGTGATCGCTTAAAAGAAATTATGCGTGTTATCATTGAGAAAGCTATCGAAGAGGTATGAAAGTTTTAAATATATATTTTTAATATTTTTTTTAATTACTACTTTTATTTAAAGTTTATATATTTTTTTAGTATACTGCTCAATTGGTTGAACTATGGGATAAATGTCTTGTTCCACAATTCGAACGAGATGAATTCTTTGCCAACGTACACAAACGTGAGTTTACTTTGAATAGATTATTATGCTTGCTTCGATTATCGGGGGGTTTTTTTTCAACTTATGTTTATAATATTTGTTATATTTGTTATAGTTACTTCTTCGCAAGATGTTTACGAATTGCTTGCTCACGAAGTTGCACGCTTACAAGAACTTTATGCTAAATGTGCAGAAATATACAGGCTGATGTTAGAAAGACGTGCATTAATCTCGGTAAATATTGATATTGTGTTATAAACATTAATCTATACATATACATAATTATTGACTGAATCTTTTTCATTAGAAAATGATAGAGTTTGAGAAAAAGGCATCAGATCCACGTCGTCTCTTCCAAAGTTCTTTCCGTTTATTGGAAGAAGAAAAATGGCGAAAATCATGCTGGCCCAACTTGGTCAGAATTGAAGATCAATTAGTTAATGCTTGCATCAATTACGAAGAGAGTAAGTTTAAATTCACAAATTTTAATGATTATGTATGAAATTTCAATATCATTTTAATATTCATTTTGATTTTTTTTAGCCGAAAGAAAACCATTTATGCATGAAAGCATGCGATACTTGGACAATTTGGTATGTTAAATATTGATATTATTTCATGTTTAATATTCATATTGTATTAACAAAAAAGTATTTTTTTCAATAACTACAATAGCAATCTGAAATATCTGAACGTATTGTCAATCAAATGTTCTTTGGTTTTGAAAAAGATGCTGCCAAAGGTCAAATTGATCAAAGTCAGACAAATCTTAAACGCAAAGATAGTCAACTATCTCTCAAAACCACTCCCAGTCGATCGGTGTCACCAAATGGTTTAAATGATAATTATTCATCACGCAGAAACAGTCAATTGATATCATCACGACCTTCTCAGAGCAGACCGGTATCTCCCACTCGAAGAAATTCCATGGCACCTAGTCGACAAACATCTCCTACTCGAAGAAATTCCAGAGCTCCAAGTCGACCAGTATCTCCCTCTAGAAGAAATTCTATGGCACCTAGTCGACCGACATCCCCTACTCGAAGAAATTCCAGAGCGCCTAGTCGACCAGTATCTCCTACTCGAAGAAATTCCAGAGCGCCTAGTCGACCGGTATCTCCATCTCGAAGAAATTCCATGGCACCTAGTCGGACTGCTTCACCATCAAGATCTAGAGCGCCGTCTAGAACTCCGTCGAGGGCTCCATCACGTGCTACATCACCTGTAAAATCGAAACGTAGTAGTTTATACTTGCCAAGTGACTCAACGTTATCATCAAGTTCAACTTTAAGAACACCGAAATCATCAAATGGGCCATCCCCAAGTTCTCGTAGATCATCAATGTATGCGTCTAACTTAGATTCTCAATCTGGAATAATAAATTCCCACAGGGCAAACAAATCTATTGATGATAAATCTCGTAGATCATCACTCATTTTAGACAAGGGCAACTCTACAGCACAACGTAGCAATAGCGTATCTAGTACGTCGAGTGAATCTTCTGCGTCTTCAATTGCTGCACCAACTACTCCTGAACCATCTTTAACTTCTTCGGATGGTGATAACGGAAAATCTCAACCAAATATTTCTATTAAGAACAATGTTAAACCAAAAATGAACAATGATAAAAGTATTTCACAATCAAAAACAAGGTCATTAATTCCTCCTTTATCTACGGCTAGAAAAACAAATACAGGAATGGTTAAGGCAAGACCAAGGAGTATAATTGGTGGCATTTCAGAACCCACTGCAATGCTAAAAAAACAAGCGAGTAAAAGAATGTCAATGATTATGGACAACGGACATTAAAAAATATCTGGACTCTCTGTCTTTTTCTTTTTACCATGTTGTACTGGCTAAAGGATTCGGGACTCAATACAAAATACCCAGCAGAAAAGTCTCGCGAAAATTCCGTGGTCCCGTGATTCAGGCCAAGAGATTTCACATGGGTGTATTCGGTGAATTACGGTATATTGATTCGCCGTTTAAGGACAATTCCTACACTATGTAGAATAAGCAATTTAAATTATATATTGCAAATCCTAAATTAATTTTTTCATTTAAAATATATATATATATATTATATATAATATATATATATACATGCAATTTTGGTAATCTTAAGAAAACAGCATTTTTTTCGATGATCAATTTTTTTTTTTTTTTTTTTTTTTTTTTTTTTTTTTTTTATTTTCGTACGCACTGTAAATATTTTTTGTAAACAGGACATTAATTTGAAAACTAAACATAATAATAATAACCATTTACTCATGATAATGCATATCTACTTTAGCAAAGTGTTAGCCACAAATACAATGACCGTAATTTTACATAATAAGTCCATTTCAAGTATAGTTATCAAATGTGAATATGTACTTGAAAAATCATAGACAATTTCTATATTAATGCTATTGATTAAGTCGTCATCATCATCATTTATTCGAATAAAGAAGTTCTTTTTGTTTATTAATTAAGAAGTTATTGTTA
This sequence comes from Gigaspora rosea, assembly GCA_003550325.1. Lineage (NCBI taxonomy): Eukaryota > Fungi > Glomeromycota > Glomeromycetes > Diversisporales > Gigasporaceae > Gigaspora > Gigaspora rosea. The sequence goes on from QKWP01000320.1 coordinate 75,921, forward strand.
CGTATATATCTAACCAAAATAGCAAACAACCGCCGATTATATTATCACGTGAAAATCATGTCTGAGGCTAATAAGAAACTAAGACTGAAAAGTAAGGAATAGCATTTCTTCATTGACGTAACCAAACCTCCTTTATTACGTTAGATTTATTCGTTATCTTTTTTTTTTTTTTTTTTGCTGCTTAAATCCTGTAAATTATCCTGTAAATATTGTAAATATGAAGATTTTTTCTATTGTATATTTATATAGAAATTTAAATAAGAGATAGCAGCGATAGCATGTATTAGAAACCCCAACGTTATGCGAAATAAAGTAGCCGATTATATGATGCTAGATTGATTTTGATTATGCGGCTAATTCTAATTATAATCTACAAATAAAGTTTTTTTTTTTTTTTTTATCTTGCACAATCGGATCCCATTAAAATTATTTTACGTACTGTACAGTACATCATTTTCACATTATTAAACTTTCGTAAATATCCCCATTAATTTTTATTCAGGTGTGTTCGTTCAGTACGTACTTTACATAGTTTGATTTGAACCGGATTGAAAAAATAAAGTGGATTTTGTCCTGGATAATTTTTGTAATTTTTGACTTAAATTATCCGGCCAAAATTATTCTAAATTTTCTAATTTTAAAATTCACAATAATAATTTTGATCAGTATTAGAATTTATCATGAATACGAAATCCTCAGATTGAGATATTTTCAAATATTTGCTGTATATGAAGTACATACAGTATAAACAGTCTCTTCTCTCTTTCTATATATCGAACACTTGCTATAACGAACTAAGAAAAACCAGAACAAATAACAATAAATATATTGATAAACATACGGTAATTAATAAGTTTTGTCTTTTGTAAATTGTAAAATTCACATGATATACAGTGACTGAGCAGTTCATATTCAATAATACTGGCCGAACTTTGTAAAGCTGGTACGATAAATTTACTGAAACTTACACAAAATTACATATATTGTAACTTTCGTAACACAACCCTAGTCAATTATTTGGTTTAGATTGATTAACGTTGGCCCGCATTAGATTAATAGTAGAGATTGGAATCACGATAAATTTTGGCTCGTTTTTCGAGCATCAGCGAATTTTTTTTTTCTTATTTATAAAGTCTGATTTCTCTATTAAAAAAATCATGTTAAAAATAGTTTATTTGTTCTGAGTCCCTCTTGGTAACTTCCTTGTATTTCAAAAATAAAATCGGATTATTATGAATTTAATTTTGGATCGATGCTTCAAATAAATATTTGTCAAAAGTATCGTAGCATCAGTAACTTAATACAATGAAGCTTTACAGCATTAAAATTTTGGGAACAAGTAGTATTTTATAAACCTATATTATATTCTATGGAAATTTTTATACTTTTATAAAATTTAAATGAGAAATAAATTTAAATTTTGATTTTTATTAAAATGAAAAAAATCGATTAAAAATTAAAATATTGAATAATTCTTATTAAAATTAAAAAATTTAAAAATTACTAAAAATTAATATATTAAGATTCAAGTATTTTTCTAATTATAACAAAAAATTTGATTTAATTTGATAAGATAGTTGTCAAGAAGTTGGATTTTAAAAAAAAAATCCAATTATTAAGCTTTAATTTTTATTTTTTAACAATTATCTAATTAAATTGAACATATGGGCTGATTTATGGAATTGGCAATAACTTTGATATACTAATCTATTTTTGAATAATTTTATTATCAAAATGTTTGTCTTAATCCAAAATCATCAAAATCCAATCACAGGATCCCAAGATAATTAAGCTTTGTATAATTTTACTATTAGCTTTTACTATGTAGACAATCAACGTATGGATTGGTTTTACTATGTAGACAATCAACGTATGGATTGGTTTTCATATATGAAAACCAATCCATACGTTGATTGTCTACATAGTAAAAGTTAATATAAAATTATACAAAATCTTAATTATCTTGGAATCCTGTGATTGGATTTTGATGATTTTGGATTCATTAGAACCGTCTCATCGAGACCAACATTTTGGTAATAAAATTATTCAAAAATAAATTAGTATATCAAAAGTTATTGGCAATTCCATAAATCAGCCCATATGATCAATTTTTTTTTATTATTTCTTAAACTGTAGGCAAATATACTTGTGACCTACTTTTTTTAAAATTTAAAATATTAATTAAAAAAATTTTTGATAATATAGTATTTAAAAATAATGATTACTGTATATTTAATTTTATCTATAAAAAAAAGTTGCTTATAAGATAAAAATAGACAAATTTTTAAAAAGATATTTAGCTAAAAAAATTATAGTCAAACCTCTTTATAATCACCTTCTCTATAGTTACAAAATTAATATAGTTAAAATTTATTTTTACCAATTATTTATAAATCTATAAAAAATACCTCTATATTAGTCACACTTTTTTATAATCACAGCTTTTTGTATCCCAATAATGTGATTGTAAAGAGGTTAGACTGTATTTACTAAATTTTGACAAACTTGATAAATATTAGTTTTAGATTTATAGTTTTTAATACAGTCTAACCTCTCTACAATTATATTATTGGGATAAAAAAGCTGTAATTATAAGAAGTATGACTAATATAGAGATACAGTCAAACCTCTTTATACTGGTAATCACTTTCTTTATAGTTACAAAATTAATATAGTTACAAATTTATTTTTACCAATTATTTATAAATCTATAAAAAATACGTTGTTATAGAACGATAGTTATTATATTATCTTATTATTTTATTATTTCATTTTTATTATATTTTATTATTATATTGTATTATATTATTATCTTGAGAAGTTAATACTTAGAATAGTTGATACCGCTTATAATACTTATATTGCTTATAATGCTTATACCGATTATAATGCTTATAATGATTATACCGCTTATAACGCTTATACTGCTTATAATGCTTATGATGCTTATAACGATTATACCGCTTATAATGCTTATAACGCTTATAGCACTTATACCGCTTATGTTGCTCTTGTAGATTATATAGTGTTTATCATTGTAAATCAACACTTATAATACTTATTCTAAAATGTATTTAAAGACACAGAATTTCCCTTAGTCAAACTAGACCAAGACACACCACTTTCTCTTTTATTTATTATATATCTTGTATCAAATTTTTTAGGAACAAAAACCTAAGGATAGCCCTATTTTAGATTATTAATAAAGAAACTATTAATCTTAACCACACCAAGTTTATTATCAAGTAATAGTAAAATCGATAATTCCTTATTTCCTTATCGAACTGCCCTTAGAGAAGAATATAATTTCTTACATACTTCTTGGACACCGCTATAAACTGATAAAAGATCACTGTAGCTGTATTGTTGTTATAGTAAGGAGTAAAAGAAGGCTCCCTACTGTAACAACGTTTATATTAGTCATATTTCTTTATAATTACAGCTTTTTGTATCCCAATAATATAATTATAGAAGGGGTGTGCTGACATAGAGAGGCTGTTTGGTTGTCACCCCCAAGCAACAGGTCTAGAGTTCAAATCCCACTAGAGACGAATTGGAAAATAGGCCTGTGTTACAGTAACATTTGTTTATCGATCGGTCGGATATATTACCTGTAACCTTGGTACCACTATCTAGAATAAGAGCATTGGCACAGTTGTGTAAGTTACACAGACAAATCAAGGGACTGGAACAATTGAAACCCATTTGGCAAGCTCCGAGTAGGAAAGTAAGGAAGATCCTTCTAAAGTGCTACAGAAGCCCTCACAACCGAAGACCAGAGAACTAAACGGAATATACTCCATGGCAAGAAGGAACACCAACCTGGCCGTTGGTGTCATACTGGAGGAAAAGGACCTATGTTTCAGAAGTAGGTACCAAGGAAAGGGAGACCATCAGCACATAAAGTTGGGCAAACCAATCCTTTCGAGCCAACTGGCTTGGTAGTTTGGGAGAGATCAGTATAAAGTTGGAGATGTTGGATGTGAGTGCTGGGGATTAGAATGAACCCTACAAGGGCAGACAGAACTGACTGACCAACAAGAAGTAGAAACATGGAGGCATGTACGTATTAAAGCCCAACAGAGCTCTGACCACCAGTAATAGGTATAGCTAATATAAATATATGTAGTGGTAAATCAGGTTGGCCGAGCCTCATGATGCTATCCAACTATATCAGGGACTGGAAGCTTCAGCGAAACATGTCTAAGTACTCGTTACTATAGTGGGGAGTACAGTCGTTCGCATATTTCTGAATTCAGAACGTCAAATCCTGGGTCCCCAAGTCGCAGAAAATTGGCTAGTTGCGGCAGCACGCAGGCTCGAGATACTTACCCAATGTGGTAGAGGCAGCTGCATGGCTTGAGATACAAACTCCTAAGAAGTACGCTAGTAAGGAACTAGGTACACCAATTTGGAAGCAGAAAGCGCCTATCTGGAATTACATACACCAAATTGGAAGTAACAATATTAGAAAATATAGGTAAAGTGGTGGACATGTGAATACTAACGGTTGGTTGGGGAAAAGGGTCATCCAAAACCAGGCTGGCTATATAAATGGGAGTATGGTAAACACTGGTAGGTTTAGGTTATAGATAAAATAGTCCAAGTCTCAGTACTTAGTAGATAGTATAATAATTGTAAGCAATATATTGTAGCGATTAATATACACTCAATAAAGTCCAGAGGCATGACCTCACTTTAACATTAAAAAAAAAAAAATGATTATAGAGAGGTTAGACTATATTGATACACTATATATTATATATATAGGTACTAATTAATTGATTTGCAAATTTGTATTATATATAAATTATAAACCAAAATTATAGTTAAACCTTTTTATAGATACAAAATTAATGTAGTTATAAATTTATTTTTACTAATTATTTATAAATCTATAAAAAATACCTCTACTAGTTATATTTCTCTCTCTTTCTTTTTTTTCTCTTTCTTTATAATATATATTTCTAATTTAATATATATTAACCAATCATATTAGATTATTTTTGTATAACATGGCTCAAAATTTGGCTAAAATATTTATAACTTGTTGATTTAAGGATTCGTGTAGTGTTACGAATCAGGCAAAAAATCATAATCGATTAGTTAGTTGAAAATTTTTAAAAAATCGATTAATAGTTGATTATGTTTAACTAATCAACTAATTGATTAATCGATTAATTGATTAATCAGTTAATTGATTGGTTGATTAGTTGAGTAATCGACTAATTGATTAGCTAAATATCTGATATACTGTACGTATGTTCTCTACATATATTTATAGCAGCATATATTGGTACCATATATAGACAACTAATCGATTAACCAACTAATCGAATAATCGATTTAATTAGTTAATCAATTAATCGATTAGTTGAAAATTTGATTAATCAATTAGTTAGTTAATCGATTAAAATCGGGTTTGTAATAGTCAATCGATTAGTTGCCAACTTGATCAACTAATTGATTAATCAATTTTTGATTCATATCACTAAATTTGTGCATTGTATTATGGGTTTTTTTATATACTGTATATTTTTTTATATTTTTTACATTATGTTTTTTATGTTTTTCTTATTTTTTNTCTGGACATCTAGTACAGAGATTATACATTATGCATTTTAGCAAAAACTCCTGAAATTTGAAAAGTAAAAAAACAGTTTTTGGCAATTATCTTGGCATTTAGTAGTCCAATTTGAATAAATTTTTTTAAAATGAAGCTTTTAGTAAGGCATATTTAACAAAAAAAAAGTTTATTCAATTTTGATCACTAGATCAGAAGTTATTTAAATAAATATGATTTTGTCATTTTTAGCAAATTAGATCAAAATTGGCCAAAATCTAGTTATGATTTATATGAAAAATGTCTGAGGTCCTACTTTTTATATTCCAACAGTTTAATTGTAGAGAGGTTAGACTGTAAATCTAATTTAAGATTCGGTTAAAATCAGCTTTGGGATTAGAAGGAGTTATAGTTTATAATAATATTTTGCAAGAAATTTTTTTGTTAGAGCCTAAAAAGTAGTTTTATAAACAAAATTTTAAGTTATTATATGTATCTGTGTTTATATACATAGTGTACAAATAGTAATTGCTAATAAAGTATATCCTATATTTTTAATAAAATTTTATTTTATTTTTTTAAAATATTTATAAAAATTTTAGACAAATTTGTCTAAAATACAGTTTAAAAAATAATAACAATACAAATATTTTATATTTATATTAGAATATTGACAAATACAATATAATATTTTTTAAAAAAAAGTATAGCTAAGTATAAACATATTATATATATACTTCATATATAATGTGGAAAGGAGAGGAGTAACTTTTAATAAAAAAATTATATAATATTTGTTAGAGTTTTTATTATTTTTGTATTAAAATTTTAATATAATAATCTTATTATAACAAGTTGCAGATAAGAATATTCTTAATAGGTACTATATTTATTGATTCTAATTTTTAAATAATAATAAATAATTCATAATTAAAAGATATAATATAAATTTTATAAAAATTAGTAAAGCTATTATATAAATACAATTATTTTTATTTATTATATTAAAAAAACAATAGCTATTTTTATTTATATAATATAATTTCTTCTAATAAAGTTATACAATACCTGTATTTTTTTGATTATTTTATTTTTAAATCTAAATTTAAAATTTTAAAACATATATATACAATGTGCTTAGCTTGTATAAAAAAAACTCTTTTCAATAATCTTTTGTACCAAATTTTTAAAAAAACTAATCTACAAAAAATTGTATAGATAGTATTGTTATAGAACAATAGTTATTATTTTATATTTTTTTTAGAATTATGTCTTGAACTAGTGTTCTGCAGAACCGAACCGAAGAACCGGGACTGACCCGGAACTGACCCCGGTTCGGTTCAGGTCACTTATTTTTAGAATAACTCGGTTCTGGGTCTCGATTCATATCCGAACCGGTATTACCCGAATGTTGTGTAACAAAAAAATCATATAAAAAAAATTTTTTTATACCGGGTATTATATAAAAAGATTTCCAAAGAGTAATTTTAACGCGCGTCAAGCCAAAGTATTGTTTGTTAACCCTTTTTTTCTTTCAATTACCACCACTCACATCTAATAAAAAACAGCGTTGGTCAACCCTTTATTTTTTGAGAATCTCTGTTGCAAATTAACTGTTGGTGTTTGTATAAGCGTGAATTAAGTAAGTAAACTTAATAAGAACCGTAACATTTTAAATTTGAAAAACAATTAATTTATTTTTTTATATAAGTTGTCATGTCAGTCTTATTTACACCATCATCACCATCATCACCATCATCGCTATCATACGAGTCTGAAAATAATGAACCAATATTTTTGGACGAAGCTAATATTGTACAGCCGATACCCACTTTAGAATTAGAACCTGCTATTACAACAAATAATGGATCATTTGTATGGCAATATTTTGAAAAGCAAAAGTCAAAAGATGGAGTACCATTAAAGAATGGGGAGTCTTTTGTCAAATACAGTATTTGTAATAAATTACTAAAATATACAGATAATAGTTCAACCTCAAATCTTAAAAAACATTTAAAACACCGCACTCATATAAGTAAAGTGCCAGAATTGGATAATAATAAAAAGCGATCTAATACTATATTGAATTTGTTGAAAAATAACTAGCAAGTTAAAAAGCGTGAAGAGTTTGATCAAGAAAAACTCAGCAACATGATTAAGCAATGGATTATTAAACGAAATCGACCATTTTATCTGGTAGAAGATGATGAACTTAAGGAAATCATTTTGTATTTAGAACCTCAAGCGAAAAGTATATTATTTATATTATATATTATTATTATTATTATTATTATTTGGGGTAGTATAATATTAAACTTTTAAATATTTTTATTTAGTGCCTTCTTCTGATACAATAAGGGGAGTAACAAAAATCAGGTGATTTTTTAGGAGGGGAGGGGGGTAAAAAAAGTTAAAATTACATATAAGAACATGACTATTTATATATTAAGAAAGAGGAAGGGGGGTAGGCCTCTGATAAAAAATAATCAGGTGATTAATAACACTGCCCTAAATGAATCTTTTTAATAGTGAATGTAGAGTACTCCAAAAGAAACTACAAGAAATCCCGGGTGGTTTTTCATTAACGACAGATATATGGACAACAAGCACATATGAAAAATCATTTATGGCAGTTACTATTCATTATCTAGACAGTTCATGGCATATGAAACATTTATTGTTAAATTTTATTCATATGAATGGACCACATAGTGGTATAGAAATTTCTAATGCATTAAAAGAATGTCTTCAATCGATGGGTTTGATTTCTAAATTAGTTGCAATTACACATGATAACGCGGCAGCTAATATTAAATTTTTAAATGAGTTTTCAAAATCTGTAGTACAAAATGGGGTTCAATTCAATTGTATACAACAATCAATTCGATGTTTCGGGCATGTCTTAAATCTTGCTATGCAAAATTTACTTACAGATATAGGTATCGAAGTTGAAAAGTTGCGTAGATTAATTAAAAGCATTAGGGGTTCACGACCACTACGTAAGAAGTTTAAAATGATATGCGAAATCAATAATATGGAGATATTGAAACCGATTCTTGATGTTGCCACTAGGTGGAATTCAAGCTGTGAGATGATTGAACGGGCTTTGAAATTACAACCGTATTGGATGCTGTTGCTCGTGCTGAAGGAGATTTATATAATAATGTTCTTACTAAAGCAGAATGGAATAGATTAAAACAACTTGTAGAAATTATGCAGCCATTTAAAGAAGCAACAGTTATTATGTCATCTTCATCATATCCTACACTATCAATAGCTGTGCCTCTTTATTATGAATTGGTCAAAACTCTTGAAGAATCTATGGAAAATGATAAAATACCGGAATGGCTTATTCAAGGATGCGATGCTGCTAAGAAAAAACTTTTAAACTATTGTGAAAAAACAAGTATGTTACATTTTGCAGCAATAATTTTAGATCCAAGACTTAAAATTCAATATTTTGAAGAACTTGGCTGGTCGGTACATCTTATTACCCAAATTAAAAATATGTAAGTTTTAATTCATTATTTATTTATCTTTGCTGTACTTTTATATAATATTTAATTTTATTAATATAATATATTAGTATTAGAAGCAAATATGAAAATAGCTATGCACCTACTCCTAGTCAAAATACTTACTTAGCTCTTGGATTCTCGCCAATAAATATTACAAGGAGAATTTATAAGCGAGTTCGTATTGAACCTCCTAGTGAATTGGACACTTATTTGTTGATGCCTCTCGTAGATTCAGAAAAAGATATCCTAGAATAGTGGCGCAAAAATGATGCAAACTTTCTGAATCTTGCAAAGTTTGCTCGAGATTGTCTTTCTATACCAGCAACCAGTGTGCCAAGTGAGGAAATTTTTAGTATCAGTGGCAATATGATTACAGACAAACGAAATGGGTTGGCAGACAAAACTGTACGGGCAGCAATGTGTTTAAGGTCATGGTGGCAAGAATTTAAATAAATTTTTTTCAAATTTCTTTAAATTTACAATATGCGATAAGCAAAAAAAATTGCAATTATGAGAGTTAAAGTGAGTGAAATTCTTGGCATATATAACCATTAGTTAGAATATTAAATAGTAAATAGTTGCTTTATTTTTTAACAGAAAAAAAATAAAAAATAAATTGCAATTCTGCTTTTATAGTGCGCAAAAAAACTTAATTATGTAATCAACGTTAGATTCTAATAAATGCATAAATAATAAATAGTTAAGCATTTTAATTATATTATATAGTGGACGCTACCTATTTTCTTTTGGTATGTTCGTTACCGGTTCGGGTCCGGATCTATATGATATGGTTCTGGGTCTGTATAAGGACCCGATATCATATGACGGATCAGGTACGGTTCTTAATAATACCTGCCCGGAACCGGTACTTGCGGAACACTAGTATCTAGTCCCAACTATTGAGTTTTTGCTATGAACCCCAACCTCTATCTCAACTTGCTATACTAAGCTGTAACCTTTATTAGGAGATCCTCCGGAGAGACCAAATTTATGATCTGATAGTCTCCGGGTACCTCGAGAGTCCTTGCAGGTGGTGTTCTGCACCGGCGCCTGAGTGCTAGATTTTTTTATTTTGAGAGAACATCAACTCCAAATTCTAGCCAAGCTAGGCGCTACAAGTTCGTAAGCAAAGATCATCCTACTACATTTTGTGACTTTGGTTATATTCAAATTGGGTTTTAACTCAGATCGCTTCAAAGCCACAAAATCTTGAAATAACGGCTGCCCAATTAAGTCTGTCATACAATGTCCTGGGTCTCTATTTCTTACGGTATTTTAGTTCTCTAACTGGCTTGCTCTTGTATTTTGCCTTTAGGAGGAATTGAACTAGCAACCTTTCGACTTGCATCCTCGAAGCATAACCGCTATACCATCAACCCAGAAGACAGCTCTATTATAGATTATTAATAAAAAAACTATTTATTTTAATAATATCAAGTTTATTATCTAGTAAAATAAAATTAATAATTTTTCATTATAATAATAATACAAACTGCATATAGAAAAGAGTATAATTTCTTGCAGACTAAGGAATTATACCTATCTCTTGAATACTGCTATAAACTGATAAAGAATATCTATAGCTAGTGTATAAAATCTATGTACACAATGTGCTCATATACACATGTTTTTAAAAAGGTTCACATATTTTTGGCTAGAAATGTGCACAGAATTCATATACTTTTGGGCTAAATAGTGCACCAAAATCATTAGTAAAATTAAAGATGTGCATATAGAGCATACTGTACATATAATTTATTTTATATATATTCAGATTTATCTATATAAATTTAATTATAACAAAGCTATATAGTGCACAAGTTTTTAAAATTGTTCACATAAATTATATGTGCAATGTGCACAAGGTTCACATACTTTAGGAATCAGATTTTATATACTGCTTATAGCTGTATTATTGTCCGAAACGAAACAAAGGATCTTTAGTTTTTCTGTATTATGATACAAAAGTTACTTTCTTAATGCATCACATATTAAAATATCAAAAATGTAACTTTGCATTTTTCATCTGTTCATTTTACATGATTTTTAATCTATTTTTAATTAGTCATGCATACCAATTTATGAAATTGATAATAACTTTGATCAACTAGTCCATTTTGGATAATTTAACTACCAAAATGTTCGTCTTAATGAGATAATTCTAACTAGCTCAAAACTAATCACAGGAACCAAAGGTCATTAAACTTTTGTAAATTTATTTAACATCAAATAAGTCTTGATTTACTAGCCTGTTTTGAATGGCTTAACTACCAAAATGTTCATCTCAGTGAGACAATTCTAACAAGTCCAAAATCATTAAATTCTAATTACAGGATTTCAAGATTAATAAAGTATTGTTAGACAATTATTAGTTTGGGAATGTCTATTTCCACCATGGTATTTTGCTATTTTATTATGGTTATACGAAAAGTTTCTATTTTTAGATTTTAATGTTTTAATATACTGTAATATTGTATATTATAATTTTAATTATTTTCAATTGATCCAATTTGATTTAGGTTACTAAAACAAAACTTGTATAATATTACATGACATTAACAATGTATAACCAAAAATTATTTTTGTGAAAACAATGCACTGGGCCTTTGTTTAATGTACGTGCATATGTTGTATAACCAGTATATGTACTGTGATTGAATGTTGCTTTGAACTAGATTTAGGGTTAGGGTGAGCTGGAATTATGTCTAACCTGCCGGGGTATTATCATGATAGTGCTCACTAGCATTAAGCTTAATGCCGGCTGACCTAGTGTTATATTACCAAAATAAGACTTGTATGATATTACACAACATTAGCAGCGTGTAACCAAAATTATTTTTGCAAAACAATGCACCAGGCCTTTGTGTAATATAGGTGCATATATTATGTTGAATTCTAAAAATAGAAAATCTTGTATAACCATAGTGGAAATAGCAAAATACAATAGTGGAAATAGTAATCCCCTATTAGTTTAAACCCAATTTTGATTAAATAATTGTCAAATTTTTATCAATCTTGGGATCCTATAATTGGATTTAACAATTTTGGACTTGTTAAAATTCTCTCACTAAGACAAATATTTTGGTAGTTAAATCATTCAAAACAGACTAGTAGATCAAAAATAATTTAATGTTAAAAAATTTAATTAGTGATTTTAAAAATCACTATTAAAATTACACAAAAGTTGAATAATCGTGGGATCTTGTAATTAAATTTTAATAATTTTGGTTTTGTTAGAAATGTCTCATTAAGATAAGCATTTTGATATTAAATTATTCAAAATGGACTAGTAGATCAAAAACTATTATTGAATATACTATAGTAAAAAATAACAAATTTTTTTAATTATTTTATTTATATAAATATTTAGCTCCAGACAAACAATACTATATAATTACCTAGTTGTTATAGTAAGGAGTAAAGAAAGCGGACTCTCTACTATAACATTTGGTGCCTTCTGGTAAAAACATTTAAAACATTTGGATATTATTAAAAATCTTTACTATATAATCTATTGCTACTACTATTCGTCCTAGAAGAATTTTATATCCAAGAACTCTATATAATTTGTTGCTGCTGCTATTCATCCTAGAAGGCTTTGTGCTCAAGAACTCTACTTATTTAATTGCTGTTTATTTATTTAGAAAATTATAATCTTTGCTGCTAATATTTATCCTAGAAGACTTTTATACCCAAGAACTCTATCTATTTTACTGCTGTTTATTAATTTGAAAATTTATTTATTTTCTTTTTTATTTAGAATTTATTTTTAGCCACTATATTTAATTCTTAGTAACTGTACTTACTAAAAGATATTGTTAACTATTAATTACTTTAAAGTTTAACCAGAAGTCATAAAGCATATGATTACTAATATTAATGATATATATAATTGATATATTAGAAACTACTTAGTAAAATATCATCAAAATTCTGCTCTTTTATATTACTCTCTTTAGCTCTATGTTTCTGACCTTTCTTTTCAAGAGTACTACTGAACCAGTAATCGAATTTTTGCTCAAACACTTTTTGAAAAATTTTGGTATTGGTATTCTGATACCTACTATGTTAATACCTATAGCTTGCAAACTACTAGCAACTTTGTTGCTATTCAAGACCCTTCTACTATTTGTACTTGTATTTAAAATATTATTTTTAGCTACCAATACCAAATAGAACTTGTAAATCCAAAAAAAATTGCTTTTACTATTTTCTAGCATTATACTCATCAAACTACCTCACCTCCTCTTAATTTTGAAAATTATACTATATTCAACCAATATCTTGATACTAAAACTGAACTCTATAACCCTCATTATCTAGACTTAGGATTTTATATTGTTAAAAAATCTAGTTATAATTTTAATACTATATCTCTTCTTACTCTTTCTGAAGAATGCCACCTACTTCTCTTGGCTTTAGCCTACTCTCTTTTAGTGAAAACAATAGTGCTACTAGCTCTCATACCCTTTTATTTTAATATACTTGCCTATTTGCAAGTTCTACAACTTTAACACCCCATCGACTAGAAGTAGATCTTGAAAATTTCTTTGTAACCACTACTACTACTTTTGATTTAAATAGACTTTTACTAGAAACTATTGAAGACACTAACAAAAAAGACCAAGAACCTCTTTTACCACTACTAATAATTAATCTACTTCTTGAAATAACTACTGCTCAAGCCATATCTGGTACTACTAAGAGAAGTACAAAAAATCACGTAATTAGGGTTTACATAGATTATACCCCCCTCCCCCCTAGTGATAGGACTATTGACCAATCAAATTTAACCTTTTATAATATTTAAAAAAAACTCAAATATCTTTAACCCCATGATCGATAAAGTCGCTATATAGTAAAGTCTAAATTTTACTAAGCAAATCGATTAAGTAAACTTATTTAGCAGTTCAAAATATACTTACTACAAATTTTCATAAGAATTGGAGAACTTTTTATTAATTGACTTTTGATTTTTACGTTCGACAAAAAAATTAAAATTTTTTAAAAAAATATATTCAACGAATGTAAAAATCAAAAGTTAAATAATAAAAAATTCTTCAATTTTAATAAAAATTTTAAGGTATATGCATTTTGATCTGCTGAATAACTTTACTTAATCGATTTTAATCGATTGACTTAGTAGAATTTAGATTTTACTATGTAGCAACTATCTGCGATTAACTAAAAATCTATTTTACTTCAATATTATTGGCTATTTATACTATATATATATAGGACGTGATATTTGGGGACCCCACCCCCCTAAAAAATTACATAATTTTCTGCACTCCCCTAATGCTATTAATGCATTATCAACTGCATTTGTAAATAGAAGAGCTAAAAAGAATCTCCTTTTTGTTAATTGCTTTACTAAAAATAGAACTCAAGACTTATTTGAATGGTACTCTGATACCACTATTGCCAATTGATAGAATGCTAACTAAAATTAGAACCTGTTCTTGTGTATTTAAAAGAAATTGCTCTAGACTAGTAGTATTCTTTTCTCATTACTGCCCTATTCTTTTAGTGACTAGCATAATATAGCTACCAGTTTTAAATACATGTTTCTAGAATATTTCATTATTCCAAAACAAAAAGCTATTTAGCAAAAGCAACTTTTTGAGATAAAACAAGATGCCAATTCTGTTAATGAATATATTAATCAGTTTTGAAGATTGAAATGATGTATTGACCCTCTAGATGACTTCTTTGCAGATTTTGTAAAACAACTTTTTATTTAAGAACTTCGCTCTAAGTTTGTTGTTAATGTTCAAGCCTCTGAACCAGCTAATCTTGCTACTAGAATAGAAACTGCTTGCAAATAGAAAACTGAAAAACTTATAGCTTCTCTCATTATTGATATAAACCAAGCTATTAAACAATTAACCAAACAAATTGCTCAACTCAGTATTAATCTTGCCCAGAAGCAACGACCTTCTAATCTCTCTGTAAACTATGCTAATTTTTTTAAACAAGTCAATCCAATTAAACAATCTTCTACTTGGCATTATTGTGATCAAACTAGACATCTTATTGCATATTGTCATTTTAAAAAGAAGAATCAAAGTAAAGAATGAGAAAGAAATAGATAGTCTGATAATAATAATTACTAATATGTAGGGTTTTGCAATTTGATTTGATCTTCAAATATTTGAATCAAATATTTGATCAAATCCAAATTCAAATTTGACTATATTTGATTTGATCAAATTCAAATATGGCCAAATTTGATTTGATTTGACAAATATTTGATTTGATTTGAAAATTACTATTAAAAATTCAAATTCAAATCAAATTTAAATTCAAATATTTGAATCAAATCAAATTCAAATCAGGGTCAATTTGATTTGATCAAATTCAAATTGATCCAATATTTGATTTGATTTGAATTTGAGGAACCCTACTAATATGACTCTTATAGAAATAGATCTAGAAATTAAGATACTAGAAACCAAGATACTTACAATAGAGACTAAAATCACTTACAAAATAGAAATAATTACAATGAGAGAGAGGACTACTGCTTTTAAAATCAAGACTGATTTTTTACTTGGAGATCTATCAATCAAACCCTCTAATCCTACTATAGAAATATTAATTATCTTGATAGAACTTTTTCTACTATTACTAATACTACTATTAACCAACCTCTTAATCTCTAAAAATGGAAAACAATTTTAAACAATACCTCTATTTGCACTGCCCTCTCTTCTTATCTGTATAAAGAAGCTAAACTGCTAATCTGATTTAGATTTTTGCTTATACTATATCTATCAAATACAATAATCAAATCAACCAGAAACTATAATTAATAGTAGAGTCTCTATTAGCATAATCATATACAAACTAGTTTAGAATCTAGAATTAAAACTAGAACAAGTCTCTACCAGTTTTATTATATTTACTACTAGAACCTCTGCTTGTTCTTTAGAAATTATTTGAGATTTACTTGTAAAAATAGATAGTGCTATTATTTTTATTACTATTGAAGTAGTTTCTGCTACTTTTTACTTGTTATTGCTTGAAAATGACTGGCTAAAAAAAGTAAAAGCTAGTTATAATTGGAAAAATGAATATTATTCTTTTAAATAGAAAAACAAGTAACATACAATTTCTACTTCCTATGAAAGTAACCAACTATTACTATTACAACCTACTATTAGAGCACTGACATTTATTACCTAATATTTATTTACTATAGGGACTTACTCTCTACCCCATGTAAGATCTATAAATAGAATTTTAGTCAATTAAATTTAACTAAGGTAAGATTTTTCTTGACCCCTCACCCCATAAAATATTACCTAATAAATGTCAGCACCCTTACCCAGTGTTGTTACTTGGACATTTTTTGAACACTTTGGACATTTTTTCAAATTAAAATTACTTAAAATTTTATTAAGATAATCTATTTTAATTTTTTCACCAATGAGTTCAGCACCTAAAAAAATATATAATTATATATTTTTTTAAATTACTTTATTGATTAGTTAAACATGGGACATAGGCTTGGATGATTTTGGACAATCTTGGACGTTGGACAAAAAACATAGTATGGACACGTCCAAGTGACAACACTGCCCTTACCAACCCTACAGAATTAGATACTTATAAACAAGAATATTTAGTACCTCAGAAAGCTTATACTTTTACCCAAGAACCAAATACTACTTCTATCTTCAATGATAATACCAATCCATAGATTATTTACCAACTACAATATAGAAAACATAATTCTTTCAACCCTTGTGTATATGGCAATTGTAAATTATCTAACTATCTCTTTGCAAATTGTCCTATTAACTATTGTAATCATTGTTGACAAGATGGATAAATTGCTGTCTACTGCCTACAACAAGTACCAAAACAAACCTTTTGTTGCATCTGCAATAGTAATGACCACTTGTATTGAACCTGTCTGAAAAATATTTGCTATATTTGTAGAATGATAGAACATATTGCTATTGACTGTTTTCTTAGAGTCCTTAAAGAACTGAACTGAATCTGCTGATATGAATATAATCTTGATGAGGAAGCATAGGACCCCGAAGAACTCTGATACAACTTAGATCTAAGTTTGTATAATTTTAGCAGTATTTTAGCCAAATAGATGTATAAAATAGAGCAAAATTTGAAAATTTACTATATAAAAATGTAACGTTTAATGAATTTCTATACAAAATTTTCTTTTTTAGAATCATCTAAGTTGTATCAGAGTTCTTCGGGATCCTGGAAGCATCCATAAATAACATTATGTACCCACATAGTAGTGCTTGACCCCCCTTGACTATATAAAAAAATATTTCAAAATCTATATATTTATATATATAATTTTACAAAAAGTTGAATATTTTGTGACATAGTGATCCAATTTGGGTGATTTAGATACCTTCCGATTCATCTCAGTAAGACGAATCCAATGATACTAAAATTATATTATTTGAATTACTGGATCGAAAAATATTTACAAAAAACTATTGGTTATATAGTAATTTTATAAGAAAAGATATGACCAATAGTATTTGGTCAATAACTTTTAATCCAGTAATTCAAATGAAATAAAATTGGTACCATTCGACTCCTTTCACAGTAACGAATCGAATAGTACCAAAATCATTAAATTTGGACTACTGAATCAATTTTTAGACAATTTTTTTTTTAAAAAATTAAGTTATATTTTTTTGATCCTCCTCTACTTAAGGAGAAAAATGTTATCGTTTGTCTGACCCCCTCTTGTATAATGTTTTTTATAGATGCCCTGATATTAAAGCCCAAAGAATATATAACTATAGTCCAAGACATACTCACCATTGCTATTATTACAAGAAATCCAATTGACCAGAAGATCTGCAAGCTTTCAATAACTAGTTTGTTTATCAAGAATGCTTTTTTAATTTTTATTATAAACTTTTACTAAATGATCCTCAATATATATATTATTATAGTCATAGAAAAGAATATAATACTCTTATTCAATACAAATCTGTGAAGAATTTAAACCTACTTCTAGAATGTATAATTTGAAAAGCCTAGAAGAAGCTCTTTGGTTTTGTAATTTTAAATATTTCTATGACTTTAAAACAGAACAGGATATTTTTTATAATCCTAACTATAATTTGTGAACCAGAATTAAACATTATACTGAGTCCAACAAAAGTGCTAAACACTAGTATAAAATAAACCAGACTTGTATTTTCTGACTTGCAAAGATTTTCTTATAGAAGTTAGATCAAAACCTAAGGGGAGTAACAAAAATCAGGTGATTTTTTAGGGGGGGAGGGGGGTAAAAAAAGTTAAAATTATATATAAGAACCTGACTATTTATATATTAAGAAAGAGGGAGGGGGTAGGCCTCTGATAAAAAATAATCAGGTGATTAATGACACTGCCCTAAGGTAGTAACAGATATTTTAAGGAAAGAAGGGGGTCTCTGATAACTTATATTAAATATAAAAGTTCATAATAGCCAATTAAATTGTTTTTATGTAGGGAGGTGGGGGTAAAAAGTATAGTAAAATAATATTATATAATATATGTTACCACCTTAACTAAAGTTTTAGAACCTTTAATAACCAATCGCATTAACCAACTATAGAGTCAGAAAGAAATATCGTTAATACTTCATGCTAAATATGGTATACTAGAAGAAAGTAAAGAATTTCAATTACAACAGACTCTTGAAATTTTTTTTGATTCAAGCCATCCTAAATTCTGTAAAAAAACTGCTCTTGCTAATCTCAGAAAAAACTTTTCAAATACATCTATTAACCTTTGCAAAGAATTTCTTCATGTTAAATACCAAAAAAATTGGATAAACATGATAGATACTATATAGAATATGTACCTTTTTTCTCTACTAATATTTAAACCAGGACTAGAAACTACTATATTCTATAATAAATAAGCACTTATTTGGTTATAGTAAAGAGTGCTTATTCATGATATAATTTTGAATACCTAAAATTCTGAAAATTTTCAGATAACAGAGTTTCCAATCCAACAAATCAAATCGACTATAGCTAAAAAATTTGTGCTCACATATAAGGCTTTAGATCTATGAACTACAAAATTGCCATGATCTGACAAAATTTATCTCCTTTGTCAACTGGAGTTTTTTATTGTGTTATTTATTTATTTATATAATCGATCCTTTATAATACCCTTTATAATTCTTACTAATTTAAACCAAATTTAAAACCTGAACCTTCATATGATTAGCCTATGTAAATCAATCACTCAGATAACTTATTTATAAATACTTTTACGGAGACAATCAATAAGTAAATATGACATGATTTAATTAATTATACATACTTCTTACTTTTCTAAAATTCACAAAACTATGCCTTTTTTCTTGACAAGACAATTTCAAGTTCTTTTCATTTCATGCATTTATTCTTTCAAGCTTATACTAACTTAGTGATTCAATTATGACTTTGGTGAAATTGTATTTTAGGAAAGTGGAACTTTAGCCTATTATTTTTCAAGTATATAATTTAAACTTATTAATCTAAAACTGTTTAATCCTACTATAGAATTTACCTACCCATTACTTTAACAGTACCCATTCTGTTAGTTTAAAGACCATGCAAACTACCAACTAACTTAGGATCCACCTACCACTTTTAAACCAATCTATTTTCTAGATTAAAACCTGCCCAAACTAACTCATTAGTTTAAACCTTCCAACCTAACCCATCCATTAAGTTTAAATCCCACCCATCTATTAATTAGAGTTAGAGCACATTCAATCAACAAACCTTATACCAGTGTTGGGAAATTGGACAATTTTGGTTTTGGACACAGTGTCCAAAACCTGTCCAAAACTTGTCCAAAACCAAAACTAAATTTAATTGGTTTTGGACAATTATTTTATATATAATAATTTTTATTAGCCAATCAAATATTTTCTAATATAATTATACTATTTGTTTAAATAATATACAGAAAAAAAAGTATAGAATTTTGGTTTATATTAAGCTTAATTCTGCAAAATTTTAACAACATTCTAGATATTATTTCAATATTAAAATCAATATCTTTTAATATAATATCTAATGTTTTTATAATATAGAAAATAATCAAAATATGCTTTAGTGAAACTAAAAAATTGCTATACAAAAATTGTAATATTGGGTAGAGTTAATAGAAATAGAACAAATTTATAAAAAAAAATTTGGTTATTTTATTAACTTTTTCTAAATGTTATTTGTAAAAGCTTAGCATAATAATTATATTAGACATTAATATACATAATTATTTTAATCAATAATACTTAGTATTACTATTAATTTTTTAATCTCACCATAATATATTTTGATTAATAATGCCCTATATATATTATCTGATATATAAATATAAAACTTAGATTAATCTTTATTATTTATTTACGAGTTTACTAAAATGTGCCACTGGTGCCAATACCACAATAATTTTTATCAATTATATTTTTTAAATGCAGTGTAATATAAAAATTTTGTGTAACATAAATTTTTTCCATTTTGCTATTTTTTTAAAAAATACCTTCTAACTCAAAGTTTTATTTATGAAACCAACTTTTTTTTTAAAAAAAAGAAAATTCCTTGTAAAATTTCACTTTATATTATACTTCACCCAACCCCTAACTATTAACTCTAACTTAACATTTATTAAATTCAATTATTGTTTATTTTTTTTTGTTTATTTTTTTTATATTAATCTTCACATTACACTACATACTGGTGTTGAACACCAGTGCATTTTAGTAAACTCGTTTATTTAAGTACAAAGATATAAATATTATATATTTACTAATTTTAAAAAATTTGAACAATTTTGGACAATTTTGGACAGTTTTGGACAGTTTTGAACAGTTTTGAACATGTTCAAAACTGTCCAATCAAAAATTTTAATTGGACATGTCCAATTCCCAACACTGCCTTATTCAGTATAATATTGAAAAAAATAAAAAGTTATTCGAATTTACAATTAACTCAAAAATATTGTAATCGAATCATAATTTTTTTAGTATAATACAAATGTTTATATATCGTATGTTGCCAAAAATAAGCTACCTTTTTTTGCCGATTTTTAACAAAAAAAAATACAGATAGCTTATTTTCGGGTTATTTACTATTTTAAGTAATTTAAAGCACAACAAAGAGATAGCTTATTTTCGAACACAAACTCTAACAAGTAAAATAGATAAATAAATATGCTGTAGACAATAAATAAATATGCTGTAGGCAATAAATAAATATGTTATAAACAATAAATAAACATGCAGAAAAAAATCAGGAGTAACTTATAAAATGATCAATTATAATCGCTATATAGTAAAGTCTAAATTTTACTAAGCAAATCGATCAAAGTCGCATAAGTAACCTTGTTCAGCAGATAAAAATATGTGTATCCTAACAATTTAATAAAAATCGGAGAACTTTTTATTAATTGACTTTTAATTTTTACGTTCAACAGTTTTTTTTTTGTAAAAAAAAAACTGTTGAACATAAAAATTAAACGTCAAATAATAAAAAGTTTTCTGATTTTTATGAAATTTTTAGGGTATGCGTATTTTGATCTGCTGACAAGATTACTTATGCGAATTTGATCGATTTACTTAGTAAAATTTAGACTTTACTATGTAGCAACGTTTATTGATCATGGGGTAGCTTATTTTTGGAACTAAAAATTTTGTTAAATATCTTTTGGTGTGAAAAAGTGTAGCTTATTTTTGGGTCAAAGGCGTTTTGACGCTTTTGGATCAAAACTAGGGGTAGCTTATTTTAGGAGGTAGCATATTTTCAGCAATATACGGTATAGCTTAGTTAACTATAATATTTACAATACTAAATTTTAATATCATAACTGCCTAAATATACACAGTTAAAACTCGATTTGCTAGTAATCGTAAACTTAATATGTAATAATGTTTTTTTTAGACAATGTAAATTTTCAAAGGAAAAAAATTATCATAATAATACCAATAAGAGATTTCAGAATTAAAATTAGAAATAGTGCTCAATCATTTCAATTAATTAAATTGAAGCAATTCTTATATCAATATATCAAAAGCTTGTGTGAAATGCGAAAAATTCAGCCCAAGGTTTTTTGATCAAACCAATTAATACTATCTATTTTTTTTAGCCAATCAGGTATTTTATTAACCATAGAGGGAGGCATTTGAAAACAACCAAAATCTGCGATTCGCACTAATTGCAATAATTTGAATATTTTAACCATTAGTGCAAAGGTTGCTTAAGAACTTCTAAGCTAGTAGTGCCCTTACAGATTACATTTAAGTTAATATAAAATTCTTGCAAAATGTATCTGCTAATGCTTTTACTTCTTCTTCTGAACTAAAATTATTAACACAAAGAGTCAAAAAAAATCAGTATGATGTTCTTGAAAAGTGCACCAGCTAACGCATTTCCTATTCCTGCTCTAGATTATTAAATTAAAAATCTGAAAAAAATGTTAGTACAGTGTTTTCTTTAAGTTCACATATTGTTTTGGTTTATATAGTACATCGAGTACTCTAGTGCGATGTATATTACAATATAACACATTATGATATACTGCTTATAAAATTAGGGTTTTTTAAAGGGTTTAATCCGAACAAACCAAAGCTGATCTAGTTATGATAAATTTAGTATATAGGTTATGACCCATATAATAGATTTACTATAGCTAGATCAATTTTGGTTGGTTCAGATCAAACACATTAAGAGCACTATATAAAATACAAAGCAGAATTATCTTATATGTGCTACAATAATACGACGAATATTACTATATGCCACTTTTTGATTCATGATTATAGCTAAAATATAAAGAAACTAGTAAAATTCAAATAGTAAAATCCAAACAAGTTAGTACGATGTTATTGTAAAGTGCAACTGCTAATTCTAATTCAAAACTATTACACTTATTATTCAAGTTTGGCATAGAGTTTTTACAAAGTGCAGTTATTAACGCTTTTTAAAAATCATTAAGTCAGTGCATTTACTGCGCCTTTCGCCTTTTGACCCAAGAGTATTGTAGCTAAGATCAAAGAACCTGGTAAAAGCCAAACAAATTAGCTTGATTTCTTGTAAAATCAATATTAACTTGTATCTAGCGAAATGCCATAAGCCTGTACACAAACCCAAGCTTCAACTATAGCTTATTGAATATTTAACATTATTAAAATGTATTTTATTTATTGGTAAGTGTCCATATCTGATTGTAAACCAATATTTATATCTGTTTTTATAAATTCTGTAAACAACTGATAAAAATTAATTAGCCGAATTCAATAAGTTTTGAATTTAGTATTATCAAATTATTGTAATGCCAAAATCCAATTCGAATTTAAAAACCTATTGAATTTAACTAAAATAATTTTTATTAGTTGTTCCAGAATTTATAAAAATAGCTGTTAATATCATTTTTAACTTACCATACTATCGAAGTTACAGTGATATCTCCAAAATGATGTGTAATAAATTTTTTGCCGAGTACAAGCCCTATTTATTCCAATATCTTTATAACTACATGAACTTTAAAATTCTATATGGCAAAAATATTGAAAAGGCTAACCTAGAATTCTGATTCCTAAATTGAAAAAATTATGAAAATGGATACGATGTTTAGTTTAATAAATTAAGAACTATAATTTTTTTTTACCTTTGTAGTCAGATTTAAGCGAATAGTTATGCGTTATGCTTTAGTGCATCTGATAATCCTTACTATTTAATTTTAGTGTAGCATTCTTACAAAGTGCAGCTGCCAACACTTTTTAAGATTATTATTAATCCATAGTGCATTTGTAGTGCTTTTTATTTTCAATCCAAAATTACTGTAGCTAAGATTCAAAAAAGCCAGTCTATTATTTTTGTTTAATAACTCAAATACACAAAATGCAACTGTAAAAAAAAAACAAGCTGGAACATTAAATCCTGGGTTCTTAAGTTGCAAGAAACCAGCTGGTTGTAGTAGTATGCAGGCTTGAGATACTTACCCAATGAGATAAAGGCAGCTGCATAGATTGAGATATGAACCCCGAGAAGTATGCTAGTAAAGGATTTTCTGGGTCACCAAATTTCAGGTACACCAATTTGAAAGCATAAAGCGCCTACTTGGCAATATACACCAAATTGGAAGTAATGATATTAGGAAATGTGAGCAAAGTGGCAGTCATGTGGACATTAATTGTTTGTTGAAAAAAGGTGTACAAATCCAGGTCAACTATATAAATGGGAATAAAAAGGCTCTAGTGAGTTTTAGCCATAGATAAAAGGTTTATAGCCTGAAGTTCTAGTCTCAATACTTGTATATAATATGTATATATTCACGGCACTACTATATGTCAATCTACTTAAGTATTAATAAAGTTTGGGCAGGAGCTACACTAGAGATGTGCAAAATGGTATTTTTCTACACCATGCATGCACATGGTATGCTGTATGCATGCATGTATGCATAAATGTATGCATGCTCTATACATTATAGCTAATTCTGGTCAGAAGTTTGCAGACTAGTTTGAATCTAAATATTTTATATATATTTTTTGATGCTATCTTAGTACAAAAAGTAAGTATTAATTAGTAAAAATTTGTGAATCATAAGATTTTATATAATTTTATTAATAAAATTCTACAAAATCTTATGATTCACAAAACTTTACTAATTAATTCTAACTTAATTCACTAAGTAAACTTGTTAAGCACCTAAAAATACATTAAATCGACTAAATTGTTTTTATTTTACTTGAAATTTGAAGAAAAAATATATAATTTTAGATTTTTGATCAAAAAAATCAAATTTAAGCATCTTTTCTCCAAATTTCAAGTAAAACAAAAACAACCCTGCTGATTTAATGTATTTTTAGATGCCGAACAAGTTTAGTTAGAATTAATTAGTAAAATTTTGTGAATCATAAGAATTTATAAAATTTTATTAGTAAAATTTTACAAAATCTTAAAATTCACAAATTTTTACTAATTAATTCTAATAAAACGCACTAAGTAAACTTCTTCGGCATCTAAAAATACATTAAATTAGTAGTATTGTTTTTATTTTACTTGAAATTTGGAGAAAAGATGCATAATTTTGGATTTTTGATCAAAAAAGTCAAATTTAAGCATATTTTCTCTAAATTTCAAATAAAATAAAACCAACACTACTAATTTAATGTATTTTTAGTTGCTAAACAAGTTTACTTAGTGCATTAAGTTAGAATTAATTAATAAAATTTTGTGAATCATAAGATTTTATAGAATTTTATTAGTAAATTTTATTTTTTTTTTTTTTTAAGGTAAGGCTTGCTTATATCTTTATTGGGTAATTTATATAAGTAATTATATATAATGAATAAAAACTTAAATTGTACAAGGACAAATACATATAAATTACATGCAAGAATAGAAGCTCAGACTAATTTATTTGCGACCTAAACCTACTAGAGTGGTCAAGACTCACCTAGATTTGGATGGTTGGAATATTGTTTGTAGGTGTACTATATTTGATCCACATTATGGACCAAATGCTAATTTTTCAAAGGGCTTGGCCTATTAGTGGGCAATTGTTAGGGTCAGAGTATAATTTGTCAGGAAGGCCGCAAAGACAGTAGTAAATTTTACAAAATCTTTAATTAATTCTAACAAAACGCACTAAGTAAACTTGTTCAGCATCTAAAAATACATTAAATTGGTAGTATTGTTTTTATTTTACTTGAAATTTGGAGAAAAGATGCATAATTTTGGGTTTTTGATCAAAAAAGTAAAATTTAAGCATCTTTTCTCCAAATGTCAAGTAAAATAAAAACAATCCTGCCAATTTAATGTATTTTTAAATGCTGAAACAAGTTTACTTAGTGCATTTTGTTAGAATTAATTAATAAAAATTTGTAAATTTTAAGATTTTGTAAATTTTACTAATAAAATTCTATAAAATATTAAGATTCACAAAATTTTACTAATTAATTCTAACTTTATGTACTAAATAAGCTTGAATAGCACAAAAAAAATATATATAAAAATATTCAGATTCAGTTAGTTTGCAGACTTAAGTTTGAGTCTGGTCTAAAGTTTGAAATTAATAAATTTTAGAGTCTGAGTTTGGTCTGATCCCAAATCAGACTCAGATTGGACCAAACCTAAACTGGATCTAGAAGCACTAGTCACACCAAGATAGTTATTTTGGTAGCAAAATTATAAAGTTATTTATTACCAATTATTTTTTTTGTATGGCATATTAGTATTAAATTGCTTAAACCATGTGCATGTATGCATACATCATACGCATGGTGCCCATCTCTAAGCTACACCCCTAATATTAAAAAAAAAAGCTTAAGCGTTATATAACTAGGTAAATGCAAAGCATTGTTTGTCCGAAGCTAATTATTTATATAAATTTAATAATTAAAAAGTTTGCTATTTACTAGATAAAAGCATAGCATTGTTTGTTTAAAACTTAATTTTATTTCTTGTACTATAAATTTTATATATGTTCTAATTTATAGAATTAATAATAACTTTTAATCTACTGGTCCGTTTTGGATGATTTAACTATCAAAAGGTTCATCTCGATAAGATGATTCTAACAAGCCTAAAATTGTTAAAATCCAATTACAGGATCCCAAGATCATTCATCACTAAGTAAATTTCTTTACCATTGAATAACTTTTGATCTACTAGGCTGTTTTGGATGATTTAACCACCAAAATGTTCAACTCAGTAAGACGATTCTAACAAGACCAAAATCGCTAAATTCCAATCACAGAATCCAGAGATCGATAAAGATTTATCAATCATTTAATCAAATTGATTTATATATAAAAATTAATTTGATTAAATGATTTATAAATCTTTATCGATCTTGGGTTCTGTAATTGGAATTTAACGATTTTGGGCTTTTTAGAATCGTCTCACTGAGATGAACATTTTGGTGGTTAAATCATCCAAAACAGTCCAGTAGATCAAAAGTTATTTAATAGTAAAGAAATTTACTTAGTGATGAATGATCTTGGGATCCTGTGATTGGATTTTAACAATTTTGGGCTTGTTAGAATCGTCACATCGAGACAAACATTTTGATAGTTAAATTATTCAAAACGGACAAGTAGATCAAAAGTTATTATCAATTTCATAAATTGGCCAATTAAAAATAATTTAAAAATCATGTGAGTGAACAGACAGAAAGTGCAAAGTTGCGTTTTTGATATTTTAATATGTGATGCATCTAGAAAGTAACTTTTGTATCATGATACGAAGAAACTAAAGGTCCTTCGCTTCGCTTCGAACAATAACACAACAATAAAAAATTTAGCATACTAAGGTTCTAACTTGTGCAATGCAATATAGGTATATCATCACATACAAGACCCAGTCTTTTATTTTTCACATATTAGAGAATTTTTCAGATTTCAATCTATAGGGCGCTTATTTATGATTAAAAATTTTATTTACATTCACAATAAGATATGATAGTTAAATAAATTAAATAAAAAGAATAAAAAAAATGAAAGTAAATAAAAAGGATGAAAAAAAAACCAAAATAAAAAAAATGAAAAAAAAGAAATTTGAGTTAAATAAAAAGAGCAAAACAAAGATTAGCATAGATTATCAGTTATCTGATATTGTAATGTAGTAGTAAATATTGTAATGTAAAAGTAGATATTGTAATGTAGTAGTAGATATTGTAATGTAGTAGTAGATATTGTAATATAGCAGTAGATATTGTAATGTAGCAGTAGATCATACTATTATAATAGCCTATAGTATTCAGAAAGTTTTATTGATTAATCGATTGATCTAAATTTTTCAGATTTTGACCTATAGAATACTTATTCATGATTAAAAAATTTACTTATAGAGAGTGCTTATTCATAATAGGTGCTTATTCATAATAGAATATGATATATCAGGACCCTGAATAATCTATGTGATGTCATATTTGAAAAATAGCTAATGGGGGCCCGTTTTTTAAAAAAGGTTATATTTGAAAAGTAGGTATTAGAGAAAAAGGTTATATTTGAAAAAAACTAAATAGCAAAATAGGTATATTTAAAAGAATGCTAATGGAATTATTTTTATAAATATTATATTTGAAATGTGCTAATGAAAAATTTGGGCTATAATAGTAACCTAGCAGGTAAAAAAGAGAGAGGAGAAAAGGGAGAGAGGGGTAAAAGAGAGGAAGGAGTAAAAAGGAGAGAGAGGTAAAAAGGAGGGAGTGGTAAAAAGGAGGGAGGGGTAAAAGGGAGGGAGAGGTAAAAGGGAGGGAGGTGTAAAAGGGAGAAAGGGATAAAGGGAGAGAGGGGTAAAAGGAAGGGAGGGTAAAAGAGAAGGAGGGTAAAAATCGTTCAAAATGGCCTTTTTTTTTAAGTTTTTTGGCATACTTTGTGGTACACAGTAGCTCTTGATATAATAGACTCTTGATATAATGGAGACTAAATAAAATCTTGCTATAATAGATCAAGGTTCAAATCCACATTATAATAAATACTACTTGATATAATAGATTTACTAATAAAACTCATGATAAAGCGGATTTTAAAAAAAATTCTTTACTATGTGCCCAAGGTACTACGTTATATCGAGAACTACTATGTATATATATTTATGATCCTTGGTAGCTTGTGAATTAAATAGGCTTAAGAGATTTTGAACTTTTCAAAAAATTTTGTTTTTTTTAGAGAGCGTAAGTTTGGTTTTTTTTTAGAGAGCATAAGTTTGTTTTTTTTTTTTTTTTTTTAGAGAGCATAAGTTTATTTTTTTTTGTCTTTTTTTTTTTTTAGAGAGCGTAAGTTTGTTTTTTTTTTTGGTTTTTTTTTTTTTTTTTTTTTTTAAAA
>QKWP01000320.1:114323-126451 GCA_003550325.1 Gigaspora rosea
AAAAAAAAAAAAAAAAAAAGAGCCAATTGCGCATTTTGATTGGATATACTTATATTATATGACTTTTTAGCAAAAGTGAACAAAATCACGTAATTGAAAATTTAAAGCCACTGGCACCATAGTAAGAAGTAAGAAGGCCTTTCTACTATAACATTTGGTGCCTTCTAGTAGAAACATTTAAATCATTTGGATATTATTGAAGATATTTGAAAACCTCTACTATATAAGGGAAGTGATAAAAATCAGGTGATTTATTAGGGGGGGTAAAAAAAGTTGAAATTATATATAAGAATCTGACTATATATATATTAAGGAAGAAGGAAAGGGGTAGGCCTTTGATAAAAAATAATCAGATGATTAATAATACTGCCCTAATCTATTGCTACTACTATTCATTCTAGAAGAATTTTATACCCAAGAACTCTATATAATTTGTTGCTACTACTATTCATCCTAGAAGGCTCTGTGCCCAAGAACTCTACTTATTTAATTGCTGTTTATTTATTTAGAGAATTATAATCTTTGCTGCTACTGTTTATCCTAGAAGACTTTTATGCCCAAGGACTCTATCTATTTTATTGCTATTTATTTATTTGAAAATTCATCTACTTTCTTTTTTATTTAGAATTTATTCTTAGCTACTATATTTAATTCTTAGTAACTGTACTTAATAAAAGATATTGTTAACCATTAATTACTTTAAGGTTTAGCCAGAAGTCATAAAGCATATGATTACTAATATTGATGATATATATAATTGATATATTAGAAACTACTTAGTAGAATATCATCAAAACTCTGCTTTTCTATATTACTCTCTTTAGCTCTATGCTTCAATCTTTCTTTTCAAAAGTGCCACCCTCCTTTTCAAACTAGTAATCGAATTTTTGCTCAAACACTTTTTGGAAGATTTTGGCATTGGTATTCTAGTACCTACTATATTAATACTATATTAATACCTATAGCTTGCAAACTGCTAGCAACTTTGCTTGCCTGACTGCTATTCAAGACCCTTTTACTATTGGTGCTTGTATTTGAGATATTATTCTTAGCTGCTAATACCAAATAGAACTTGTAAACCCAAAAGAAATTGCTTTTATATTATACTCATTAAACTACCTTACCTTCTCTTGATTTGAAGATTATACTATTTTCAACCAATATCTTGATACAATTATTTTCATTTTACTTGAAATTTGGAGACAAGATGCTTAAATTTAACTTTTTTTTTAGTTGCTAAACAAGTTTAATTAGTGCATAATGTTAGAATTAATTAGTAAATTTGTGATTTATAAAATTTTATAGAATTTTATTAATAAAATTCTTTAAAATCTTATGATTCCGATACTATAATTTGATTGGATAGTAAGGTTACAAAACTATGCACTACAAATTTGTGTTACTAAGTAGCTTTAGACAAAATTTTTATTGGTCATGTGACCTTGTTTTGTGGTTTGGGTCACATGATTTAGGCCGGAAGTTAGGTCGGAATGGGACCGGAAACCGGATGAGGTGGCATTAGCAAAAATAGAGGGTGGCAATAACAGTTCCTTAAAATTATATTAACTTTTATAATAGTAAACGATATTTTTTTAGATTTTTCTAAAGATTATAAACATATTTACCTAAAAAATGTTAAATGTGTAACTTTTTTCACAATAGAATAGCTTTTTTTCAAACTAGAGTTTATTTGATTTAATAATTTATTAAAATAATAAATATATTCGAAAGTTTTATTTTGATTTTTTTTTATTAAATTTAAAATAAGTGATAAAGAAGAAATCAAGAAAAATATTTATTCCATTAGGTTTTATATTATGCTGAATAAAAGCAAATTAAAAAAAATTTGATCATTATTATTGCTATTTTATACTCATAGAAGAACTTTCGTCAGATGCATCAATAATTCGAGTTAGAATTTTATATAAACTCGAATATTGATTTGAGGAAATTCGAATCAAAAGTATTTACTCGAGTCAAAATGCTAATTCAAACTATATGGTCGTTCATGGTTACACGTTCAAGTCTTATTAAAATCAAAAAAAAATCAAAGTTATTACAAGACGCACTATTAAGTAAATATAATTATTATAATAACGCGATTATTTTCTGATTAAAAATCCGTACTTTACGCAATATGTAAGATCCATATTTTTTTCTTGTACAATCTTTTTAATCAGTATGATTTGTGTGTTCTATTCAATCCGTTCAAATGCAGATTACTGTTATTCGAATGATTTTTAAATTACTAATGTAAACTATTCCTATAAAAAAATTTATTCAAATATTTCCATTATATTACATTATTTCTGTAAATACAGTTATTTGAGCATTTAAGTTCATTATATTTGCGTGTATATTTGCGTGTAGTAGATCATTTAATAATTTGATAAGATCGATAATTGTTGATTATTGTATTCATAAGCTATTTATGTTTTATTTTTATATAATGTTTCTCAATTAGGTTTGATTTATACGTATAAATATATTATAAAGATTATTAAACAATATACATATTTGATAATTTAATAGTGTGGGCCGATGGAAAATTATGGGCCAGGGTCGATCCTTAAAAAGTTTGGGCCGGTCGACAATTTTTCTGATCAGAGTTAATATCCATACCTATATCAAATGTGTAGAAGACAATTAGGTTATTCCTTGCCAAAATTCTAGTGATACTAAATTATTTAGTTTTTATTCGTTTTGTCTTTGAGAAATTATAGCATGTTAGTACTTTATTAATTGTCTATGCAATCGATCATACGTAGAACATTTATCAATTTACCATCTAAATTAGTAATATAACTCGAGTCAGAAAATCCTGATTCGAATTAACGATTTACTCGATTTAGGTCGAATCAACTCGGGTCAAAGTCCAAACACTAATGCGGTTTAAAATACTTTTTGAGAATATATTTCATGAACAAAAAATTGTAAGAGTCATTTCTGGCTTGAAAGAATGCCTATGTCCACTGCGCAAAAACAATTATTCGTTATTTATAAATTTCGTTTCTTTATCAATTCATTTGGTTTGATCACATTTTGATCAAATCTTTCCTTTATATCCGGAGCAGATTTTGTTCCTAATATATAACTATGAATTTTTTTGCATAATTGATTATTTATAAATAGGAATGTTATGGGGGTTCGGTCTTAGACTAATGGACCATAGTTAGTCTTAAGACCAGTTTGAACCCCAAAATTGATCTGATCTAAGTCTTAAAACTAGACCAGTCTGGATGAACAAAGTTTTAAGAATTGAAACTATAATAAACCAGACCAGAATTGGACCAGAATAGACCAAACTGAGCCAGACTGGACTGTTAACATCCTTATTGATAAATATAATATCCAAATTTTTTCAACCAAACTTACATATTTGCTTGGTCGCTGCTATGAATTCAGCTTAGCATTGAGCATAAAGCTTTCATTTATTATCAAAATCTACAGAGATGGGACATGCAAAGTAGCAGACATTAGAATATCAATGAACATTTACTATGACGTGTATGTGACGTGACGTTTAATATAATTATACATAAATTTTATATAACATGAAGAGTGACGTACTATCTTGGACCTTCTAAATGTTTGCAGCTCTAAATGGAACAAATAATATTGAAGATTGTTATTTAAAAGGAATTGGAGTTAAAATGGATGAATATAAGGTATTCATTTATTATCAAAACTTTGCAGCAATGGGCAACACAATTAGAATGTATAGTGTTGGATATTTGTTATCTTAATGGAATTGGAGTTAAAAAAATTAATATATAGAATTTAATTATTATCAAAAATCTACAGAAATAAAGAACTAAAGGGATATTTAGTCTTGATGATTGCTATTTTATGGAATTAGAGTTGAAAAGAATAAATTTAAGGCATTTATTTGCTATCAAAAACCTGCAAAAATAGGGAATACTAAAGAAATATTTCAAGCTAAATATTGTTATTGGACTGAAATTAGTATTAAAAATGGGAATTGCTATTCACACCATGGTACATGTAAATCACCTCGATTTTGTCACTTAAATATTTTAGCTTTTAAAAACTTTTATTAATATTATTTCTATGAGTTCTTGATCAAATTTAATAAAATTTTTTTATTTAAATTATATGGATTCGTAGAATTAAAATAAAAAAATTTTCATCAAATTTGGTCAAGAACTCGTGGTGATATCTTTGATGAAAGTTCCTGTAAACAATTTCAACGCAGCTTCTTTGTAATATGTTTTTTTGCTTTTTCAAAATAACCCACTGTTCGGCGATGATTTACAAAAAATTTTACTATGCTAACTAAAAAACATTTTATAACAAGACTTGTAGCGCATATCATGGACTAATAGAATCTCAAATTTCATGAAAAAATATTAATAACTCGTAAAGATATTAACGTTTTTGTAAATTTTGACACATACGTTTTTGCAAGTTTTCCTCTAAACTTCAAATGATTCCAGAAGCACTTTCTCAAAATGAAACCTCCAAAACGTGAATTAGTAAGTTGATAGAATAGATATTCGAGAGTCTTCAGTTAAAATTTCATCAAAAACAGATTAATATTGACGAAGTTATGATAATTTTTCAATTTGCTTCCAGATTCGGAATTTTCTAAAATTTTCAATTTTGATGAAAACAGAAAAATCATCATCACAGGCTAGATTTTTACAAGTTCAAATGAAACAAGTTACTGCGCACTAATATAATCAATAGAGAATATGCTAAAATTTTGCTTTCTAAAATTTCAAGTTATTTGGTTAAAATATTTATTCCATAATAGCTTTTTTTCATTTGGCGCAGCTTCTTTATAATATACTTTTTGGAAATAGAAGAATCTTTCATCAAAGATATCTCTACAAGTTCTTGACCAAATTCGATGAAATTTTTTTATTTGAATTTTATAGATCCATAGAATTCAAATAAAAAAATTTTCATCAAATTTGATCAGGTGGTTGCAGAGATATCTTTGATCAAAGTTTTAGAGAATTTCAAAACGTATATCACATGACAGATACGTTTAAATTTTTGACAAAACTTTGATCAAGGATATCTCTGCAACCACCTGATAAAATTTGATGAAAATTTTTTTACTTATTCTACGGATCCATAATAATTAACTAAAAAATTTTCATCAAATTTTATCAGGTGGTTGCAGAGATATCCTTGATCAAAGTTTTGTCAAAAATTTAAACGTATCTGTCATGTGATACGCGTTTTGAAATTCTCTAAAACTTTGATCAAAGATATCTCTGCAACCACCTGATCAAATTCGATGAAAATTTTTTTATTTGAATTCTATGGATCCATAGAATTCAAATAAAAAAATTTTCATCAAATTTGATCAGGTGGTTGCAGAGATATCTTTGATCAAAGTTTTAGAGAATTTCAAAACGTATATCACATGACAGATACGTTTAAATTTTTGACAAAACTTTGATCAAGGATATCTCTGCAACCACCTGATAAAATTTGATGAAAATTTTTTTACTTATTCTACGGATCCATAATAATTAACTAAAAAATTTTCATCAAATTTTATCAGGTGGTTGCAGAGATATCCTTGATCAAAGTTTTGTCAAAAATTTAAACGTATCTGTCATGTGATACGCGTTTTGAAATTCTCTAAAACTTTGATCAAAGATATCTCTGCAACCACCTGATCAAATTCGATGAAAATTTTTTTATTTGAATTCTATGGATCCATAGAATTCAAATAAAAAAATTTTCATCAAATTTGATCAGGTGGTTGCAGAGATATCTTTGATCAAAGTTTTAGAGAATTTCAAAACGTATATCACATGACAGATACGTTTAAATTTTTGACAAAACTTTGATCAAGGATATCTCTGCAACCACCTGATAAAATTTGATGAAAATTTTTTTACTTATTCTACGGATCCATAATAATTAACTAAAAAATTTTCATCAAATTTTATCAGGTGGTTGCAGAGATATCCTTGATCAAAGTTTTGTCAAAAATTTAAACGTATCTGTCATGTGATACACGTTTTGAAATTCTCTAAAACTTTGATCAAAGATATCTCTGCAACCACCTGATCAAATTTGATGAAAATTTTTTAGTTAATTATTATAGATCCGTAGAATAAGTAAAAAAATTTTCATCAAATTTTATCAGGTGGTTGCAGAGATACCCTTGATCAAAGTTTTGTCAAAAATTTAAACGTATCTGTCATGTGATAAGCGTTTTGAAATTCTCTAAAACTTTGATCAAAGATATCTTTGCAACCACTTGATCAAATTCAATGAAAATTTTTTTATTTGAATTCTATGGATCCATAAAATTCAAATAAAAAAATTTCATCGAATTTGGTCAAGAACTTGTAGAGATATCTTTGATGAAAGATTCTTCTATTTCCAAAAAGTATATTATAAAGAAGCTGCGCCAAATGAAAAAAAGCTATTATGGAATGAATATTTTAACCAAATAACTTGAAATTTTAGAAAGCAAAATTTTAGCATATTCTCTATTGATTATATTAGTGCGCAGTAACTTGTTTCATTTGAACTTGTAAAAATCTAGCCTGTGATAGTGATTTTTCTGTTTTCATCAAAATTGAAAATTTTAGAAAATTTCGAATCTGAAAGCAAATTGAAAAATCATCATAACTTTGTCAATATTAATCTGTTTATAATGAAATTTTACCTGAAGACACTCGTATACCTATTCTATCATCTTACTAATTCACATTTTGGAGGTTTCATTTTGAGAAAGTGCTTCTGGAATCATTTGAAGTTTAAAGGAAAACTTGTGAAAACGTATGTGTCAAAATTTACAAAAATGTTAATATCTTTACGAGTTATTAATATTTTTTCATGAAATTTGAGATTCTATTAGTCCATAATATGCGCTACAAGTCTTGTTATAAAATGTTTTTTAGTTAGCATAGTAAAATTTTTTGTAAATCATCGCCGAACAGTGGGTTATTTTGAAAAAGCAAAAAAACATATTACAAAGAAGCTGCGTTGAAATTGTTTACAGGAACTTTCATCAAAGATATCACCACGAGTTCTTGACCAAATTTGATGAAAATTTTTTTATTTTAATTCTACGAATCCATATAATTCAAATAAAAAAAATTTATTAAATTTGATCAAGAACTCATAGAGATAATATTAATAAAAGTTTTTAAAAGTTAAAATATTTAGGTTTAGGCCGCAGATAAGTATTTAGGTTTACTTAGATATATGTCTGAGTTTTTATTCTTAGCATTAGATTTAAAAAAATGAAATTTCTTTCAGTATTGTAAAAAGTTTCTATTAAATTTAATAAAGATAAAAGCAAGGTCTCACCTTTAACATTTAAAAAAAAAAAAAAAAAAGTTAAAATATTTAAGTGACAAAATCGAGGTGATCTACATATATTATGGTGCGAATAGCAAAAATCCATAGTGCGAATAGCAATTCCCTTAAAAATAATGAATATATAGCATTTATTTATTATTAAGAATTGGTAATATTTAAAAAAAATATAATATTAGAAATTGTAATTTTATAAAATATACTATAGATATCTAAAAATAAGCTATTCTTTAATTTTTTAAAAAAATTTTAAAAAATTTGCTAGTAGTTATGTTTAAATTTTACTAAATAAATCTCAAAAAACTATTAAATAAAATTATTTAAAATATCAAAATACACTTAAAAAATTTTAAAGCTACTTAAATAGCTTTTTATTAGTAAAGTTTTTGAATTTTTAATAGCCTTCTAGAGTTTGTTCTGGTCCATTTCTTTAAATTTTACTAATTTTAAACTTCAGATCAAACTCAAACTGTTTGGTCTAAATCTATTTCAAAGATAGGGTTCCAAAGTTCAGTTTAGTTCAATAGAGGTTCAGGTTCAGGTTCAATAATCCTAAACCTGCTCTAAAAGTTTAATACTAAACTGAATATAAACTTAAAATTATTTAACATGAACCTGAACCTGAACTTAAAAAAAGTTCAGTTCAGGTTTAGTTCAAGTTTTATGAACATGTTCAGGTTCATAATATATATACATAGTTACCTAAATCACAAAGTTAGAATCATTTAGTAAAATTTAAGAATAGAGGATACGTAGATTACTTATTATATAATTTTGGCAGTACAAATGATTTTATATAGAAATTAGAAATATGCTACTAATAAAACTTTTTATAATAACATTTAATTTTTGTTGAAATTTTTGTAATTTGTAGATTAAAACATGCTCTTTTTAATAATATAAATTTTAATTATAAAATATTTTTAAAAAAATATATATGGTAAAGTTTTCTATAATCAATCCAAATTTTTTGTAGTTACACCAAATAATTAATTTTGATTGGTTATATCATATGATCATCATATGATTTTTGTAAACAAATAGTGATACTTAATCTTTAAGTACATGTTTCTTAGTAAATATTTAACCAATATTACTGATTTTACTACTGTTAGAATCAAAAAAGTCTATTCTACAATTTTTATTATGAATTTAAAATCATTGCTTAATAAAAATTTTTTAATTTTAAAAAGAAAAAAATTAGGGTGTGGCGCTTTAGAGAAGTGGTCAAGGTGTCACCCCCAAGCGGCAGGTTGACAGTTCGAATCCCACTGCCAACGTTTTGAAGTTAAATCTGCGTTCAGCAATTGTGGCTTATGAGTGGTTGGGCGTTAAACCTGTAACTTTGGTCACCACCTTGAATGGGATCCTGCGGGCGCAATGATGTATGTGTTATATCGCAAATCCAGGGAACCGGAAAAACCCCACAAGAACCCATTTGGCAAGATTTGAGTTAGGAGGTAGTGAAAATCGGTCCTTACGGTATGTGCCAAGAAAAGACGAATACTACGATCGGTAACGAACCTAATAAGGGCAGGTAGCCTCAGTTACCAAATCCGGGCAATGGTACATGTATAGGACATGGAAGGTGTTCCAGTAGGCTCTTGTACAAGGGTAAAGTAGCTCTTAGGTCGTCTACATCTAAAAGGGTTGTGGCCCACAACATCTGCATTAAATGTAGTGTGTCGGGTAGTAATAAGTGGACCATGAACCAGAGGGTTTAAATAGACAATTCTCGTAGTTGGGTTGTAGGTATAGCAGCTAGTGTAGAACCTTCGGGCAGACTATTTAAATTAGGCACCAAAAGTGCATGTGTGGCTAGTTGTATTCTCATTCATGTAACAAATATTACGTCACTATAACTTATAATAAATTCCGGCCATAGCACACGGCCTCTAAACTAAAAAAAAAAACAAAAAAAATAAAAAGAAAAAATTGTACCACAAAAATCATATGATAAATAATCTATGTTTCCTTTACCCTTAAAGAATCATAGCATTTTGTATAATTTTATTAATAAAGTTATTAAAAATATTGTTTTATATGAAATTTTACTAATTGAACATAACTTCTTATAATAAATAAACTTGTTTAGCACCAAAAAATACATCAAATTAGTATATTTTATTTACTTTTCTTAAAATTTGAAAAAAAGTAGAAATTTTTATCAAAAATTCAAAATTAAGCATCTTTGATACAAATATTAAGAAAAATAAAATAAAATATATCGATATAATGTATTATTTGGTACTAAACAAGTTTACTTATAGCAAGAAGTTATGATTAATTAGTAAAATTTAGAGAATCATAGAAATTTGTATAATTTTATTAATAAAATTATACAAATTTCTATGATTCTCTAAATTTTACTAATTAATCATAACTTTTTGCTATAATAAACTTGTTTAGTACCAAATAATACATTATATCGATATATTTTATTTTATTTTCCTTAAAATTTGCATCAAAGATGCTTAAGGGTAGGGTAAACGTAGATCATTTTTCATATGATCTGCATAGTATTACAAATTATAAAAATTCGCCACAAGCAAAATTTTTTAATGCTTTAACGAATTTTTACCAAAATTTCACAACGTGCTGATAAGAACTTTTTATTTATAGTAATAATAATTTCGAAACTTGTTTTATTTGAGAAAATTCCACTTCGAATATTACTGAACTATTTGGTCCCTTTGTGTCACTTAGGAAAAACATAGTGCTACCTGGGTAAACTTCGGTAATATTCGAAATGGAATTTTCTCAAATAAAACAAGTTTCAAAATTATTATTACTATAAATAGAAAGTTCTTATCTGCACGTTGTGAAATTTTGGTAAAAATTCGTTAGAGCATTAAAAAATTTTGCTTGTGGCTAATTTTTATTTACTATATAAAAATCTGTAATACCNTGGTAAAAATTCGTTAGAGCATTAAAAAATTTTGCTTGTGGCTAATTTTTATTTACTATATAAAAATCTGTAATACCATGCAGATCATATGAAAATGATCTACGTTTACCCTACCCTTAATTTTAAATTTTTAATAAAAATTTTCAAAATTAAGTATTTTTTCTTCAAATATAAGAAAAGTAAAATAAAATATGCCAATTTGATGTATTTTTGGTGCTGCACAAGTTTACTTAGTGCAAAAAATTAGGATCAATTAGTAAAATTTAGAAAATTATAAAAATTTGTATAATTTTATTAATAAAATTATACTAATTTCTATAATTCTCTAAATTTTATTAATTAATTCTAATTTCTTGTACTAAGTAAATTGTTCAGCACCAAAAAATATATTAAATTAGTATATTTTATTTACTTTTTAAAATTTAAAAAAAAAGATACTTAATTTTGAAAATTTTTATCAAAAATTCAAAATTAAGTAGAGCCTTTGCAGTAGAAAAGGCTGATACTGGTTTATATATGATTTTGAAAAAATTACATTTGTTTTGTTTAGACTGATCTGGGTTAATCAAAATTTCGTGATTTGATTAGTCTATTATATCATGTAATCCTGTAATGTACGAAACTTCTAAGAAATTTTTTTTTAAATATCAAATTTTTTATAATGCAAATCAATTTCCACTTATAATTGAAAAATATAGCAATTATTAAAATTTATCTAAATATAATAAAAACCTGATTTTTATTTTGAGCAGTATCGGTCCTTTCTATTGCAAAAACCCCAGCATGGTGAATATTTGTTTTAATTGGTTAAAAATATAAAAAAGTAAACAATAAAAATATAAAAAAGTAAACAATAAAAATATAAACAAGTAAACAATAAAAATATAAACAAGTAAACAATAAAAATATAAACAAGTAGCAATGTAAATCATTAGATTTCCAAATTTTAGAATTTGGAAAATTATCGATAATCTACAAAAATGAATCTATTAGCTATTTAATTTCATCTTTTTTTTAAATTCACATTAGGATAGAGACATTTATCACCTGATTTTTTAGGGGGGAGGGGGTCAGAGAAATTATCAGGTGCTATGATATAGTTTTATTAGCCAAAATTGCCTAAAATAACTATATAAAATTTTTAATAATAATAATTAAAAATATTAAAACTTTTTATTTTATATTAATTTCTGAAAATGATTTGCACTCAGTAAACTTGTTTAGCATCCAAAAATACATCAAATTGGCATAATTATTTTTATTTTACTTGAATTTTAGATATTAGATGCATAATTTTTGATTTTTGATCAAAAAAGACAAATTTAAGCATCTTTTCTCCAAATTTCAAGTAAAATAAAAGCCGCCGAAAAAAAATGCAAAAAAAAGCCGCAAAAAAAAATTCTGCCAATTTAATGTATTTTTAGATGCTGAACAAGTTTACTTAGTGCATAAAGTATAATTAATTAGTAAAATTTTGTGAATCATAAGATTTTATAGAATTTTATTAATAAAATTCTATAAAATCTTATAATCCACAAATTTTTACTAATAAATTCTAACTTTATGCACTAAGTAACCTTGTTTAGCATCTAAAAATACATCAAATTGGCATGATTATTTTTATTTTACTTGAATTTTAAATATTAGATGCATAATTTTTGATTTTTGATCAAAAAAGTCAAATTTAAGCATCTTTTCTCCAAATTTCAAGTAAAATAAAACAGATTCTGCCGATTTAATGTATTTTTAGATGTTGGACAAGTTTACTTAGTGCATAAAGCTAGAATATATTTTTAGATGTTGGACAAGTTTACTTAGTGCATAAAACTAGAATTAATTAGTAAAATTTTGTAAATCATAAGATTTTATAGAATTTTATTAATAAAATTTTATAAAATCTTAT